>JAPKLX010000574.1:0-22826 GCA_026898415.1 Leonotis leonurus | reverse complement strand
TCGAGAGAGAAAGAAGGAGATCTTTGCTAGCTAGTAGTTTTCTAGTGGATTAACGTGAAGAGATCCTGTTTACAGTAGTTTTCTGTAAGTTGTAAAGGGACTCGACCCTTTTTCATGCATAAGTTTCAACCAGGTTGTGCTTGAAACTTGTGGCTCGTTCTCAGCGAGTATAAATAAGAAGAGTATCCTAGTAGTGGATATCTAATCCAGTTTGGATTAGACCGTGGACGTAGGGGGTTTCCCGAACCACGTAAAAATAACTGCGTTATTTACTTTCTGCATTTATATTCCAGTTGTTTTATTCACTATCTGTCACACTAATTCAAACTGCACTCTTAATCAATATCATAAGTATTCGATTAAGTTTTCAAAGGTTTTCTAAACAAAGAGCACCGACTAAGTCCACCATTATTCCGCACACAATACACCGTTGGAGAATAAGATTACTCTTACTCTCTGCTTTGTGTTACTCACTTGAGAGATTCTGCTTGGACAGAACAAGATCGATTAGATAGTCGATCTGGTCTGACATTTTGAGCAATCTGTAGTACAGAAAGCTTAAATCTCTCTTATTAAATTAGTCAAGTAAACTGAAAAGTTTGTGTTTGGTGTATTCCCCCCAATACACCAAACCTTGCTCTTTCGGGACCAACATCCACAAATTCTTCCATGGTGGCTGCTACAGAGGGGGTGTAGATATCATCTGTCAGTTTTCCTCCCACCCTTTGTCCAGCAGGTTGATCTTCCTCTCGTGTGTAATCAACCACCTCGATCTGTATTGGCCTTTTCTGGGCTGGTTCCCCCTTGGCCTGTGCAGTTATCTCAGCTGTTTCTGCAGCTGGCATTGCCTGGTCAGCAGCATCAGCCTGTTGCTGAGCTGGTTCTGGTTCTTGATCTGCTGCACCCTGTCGGTGAGCTTCAGCTATCTCTTCCTCTTCATCTACAACACTTTCAAAGAAGTGTAACATCCCTTCTTTCTCATATATCGACCTCAGATCGATTTGTAGCTTCTTGGCCTCATGCTGAGCTATGTCCAGAATGCTCTGGAGGTACGTATCTCTCAACTCTGAAACGGAGGAGACTTCGAAGATGTTTAGAAGTATAGCTTCTTTAGCCTTGAGTGCAGAGATCGATCGGATCTTGAGCAGTGCATCAAGGACATAGAATTCCTTGTCCTTAATGAGGAGAAGTAGTTTCAGTCACTTAGCGGCATCATAACTCTATGGAGTTAGCTGTATGCCAGGAAATGATTTAATGACTGAGTGATCTGCTTGTGCTTCCAGCAGCTTCACCACAGTTTCAGCCTTTTTCTTCTCCACATCCTCATCTGAGGATTCATCTTCCTCTTCTTCCTCATCAATCTGCTCTAATTGTTCAGCAGATGATGGACTAGCTGTGTGAGCGGGGGAAAAGTCCTTGATTTGGATCAAAGGAGGAGATGGGGGCAACTTCCTCGGGTGGACCCCCAATCAGAATATCCTCATCCTCAACCTCCTGTTGAGGGATAGGTGTATCTGTAATAGCAGGTTCCTTAACCTGGACCTCTTCCACTGGTTCAGAGATTTTGTGTAGTCTTCTCCTCTTGGGCTTTGGTTGTTGAGCAGCTGTCGAAGCATCAGTGTCCATGGAGCTTGCTCTTCTTGTTACTCTTTTTGAAGGAGTTCTCTCCACTGGTTTCTCCTTGGTTGCTCTTGACTTGATGGACTTTTCTGCAGGGGCAGATGGGGGAATCCAGATTGGATTTGAGATCCCCATCTCCATCAGTGCATTAGCATGCACTAGATCTGTCACCTTGGTGATCAGATTGGCTGTGATTCCCATGGACATCTCGATCTGATGTTGGTCCTTGGGAAATCGCCTGATCCTGAATTCGCAGGGGTCACCTGATCGTAAGACCCGTTGTGGTTAAGGAAAATTCGCTGTACGAATTCAAACAAAATCCTGAATTCTGGCGCGAGAAGAGAACGAACAAACATCCTGTTTGTGTAGTGGATGGGAACTATCATCACCATCTCCACATCTTCTTGCAGCTGTTCTGCAGTTATTTCCCCCAAGTCTAATCCCTCATCCTTTACTTTATAAGCAGCATTGATGAGATTAATAACATTGTAGGGAGTGTTGCTAACAGTGTTCCCTTTGCTCACCCTGATGGTGGCCTCCTCTCCACCTCTCTCTCCCTGCCATGAGAGATAAAAGGCTGCAACATCCTTGGGTAGGAAGTGCACAGGGTGTGATGTAATAATTTTGCAGAAACCTACATAGAACAAGGTAGTATAGATGTGAGCACTATCCTTCCATCAGTGAAGTATAAGTGCCACAGAAACAGTTTATACAGTTCTATGTAATTGACAAATATTACAGACAGAGAATAGATACAGAGTAAAGCATTTTGACATACGAATAAGAGTTAAAAAAAAAGACGAAACATGAAACCTTTGCACTGGCGAACGAGATCAAATGCCTTTTCCAGTTTATGAAACCCGAAGGTGTCAAGAACCGCAAAAAGGTCTTGGTGAATATAAGGTTTCAGATAGTTTGCTTGTTCCAGAAAAGCAGATGATTTGGGAGCCATTTTTGCTAGAAAGTGAGAGATTTACGAAGAGAGAATTTTTTTTTTGGGAGGCAGAAAATTTGCTAAGTGTTTGAGAAAATTTTTAAGTGTAAGTGATACACGAACCGCCTTATCAAACTATATATGCTAAAGAGAAGATAAGTAAAGTAATAAAATATTGAGAAATCCTTCCCTTTTTCAGCTTTCCCGCCTTTCCATATACTAGGTTTTCAACCCATAGTCGCGTTTCCTTTTCGTATGATGCACGCGCTATGATCGAACGGTTATGAGATGGCGCGTTATTTTTGATGCAATCTTTTATCTCTCTTTTTCTAGATTTGGTAGATATTTTCTCGATCACGTCTCCCGATTACTGCATGCAATCATCAAAAATAGATGATTTTGAAGTCTAATGATAGAAAATAGATATCTAGTCACCGTATATAGTTGACCTTTCCCCCTTAACCAAGTAATATAATAATTAATAGAAATATTAATTCCATATCCACGTGGCATTAGGTAATCTGGTTGAGGTCAATCTCATTTATGGTAAGACTCTCAATCTGGTTGATCATTCGTTAATCACATTCTGGTTGCAGTACTTTCTGGTTAAGCATCTGTTAACCACTTTCTGTTCAAGGCATCTTTCATCTTTCTGGTTGAAGCTTTTCTGGTTCAACTTTCTGTTAAAGTTGACTAACTTCACTTTGAGACTTGCTGGTTTTGAGATTTTCTGGTTTAGCATTCTGTCTCTGGTTAATCTGGTTGCTTTCTTTTAGTAATTCCCGGTTGGAATTTATTCAATCTGTATTGGCGTGTGTTAGTGATCTGGTGTTAGTTCCCTGTTGGAGTATTGAGTTTGATCTGGTTCAGATCAATCTGGTCCTTTCTTCAAGATTTAAAAGTCCTAGTTTTACACAGAGCATCTTAAATCTTTCTTCTGGTAATGCTTTAGTGAGAATGTCTGCTCTCTGAACTTCAGTGTGTATTTTCTCAATCTGTACATGTTTTCTTTCAACATGGTCTCTTATGAAGTGATGTCTCACATCAACATGTTTGCATCTGGTGTGCAATACTGGGTTTTGTGTGATTGCTATAGCACTTGAGCTGTCACAGAAAATAGGAATTTGCTTGACCTCAATCTCATAGTCCTTGAGCTGTTGTCTTAACCACAGTATTTGTGCACAACAACTTCCAGTTGCCATATATTCTGCTTCTGTAGTTGAAGTGGCAACTGATGTCTGTTTCTTTGAGAACCAAGAAATCAGTTTATTCCCTAAAAATTCACATGTACCAGATGTTGACTTTCTGTCTAGTTTACATCCAGCATAATCTGAGTCAGTATATCCAGATAGCTCAAAATTGTCTTCACATGGATACCATAATCCTATATGGGCTGTTCCCTTAAGATATCTTAGTATCTTCTTAGCTGCTTCCATGTGAGACTCTTTGGGATTTGCTTGATATCTAGCACATACTCCTACTGCAAAGGTGATGTCAGGTCGACTGGCAGTAAGATAGAGTAATGATCCTATGATCTCTCTGTATTGTGTTATGTTAGCTGGTTTTCCCTCGGGGTCTGGACCAATTTTCCCATTGGTCTGCATTGGAATTTTTACTGAATTACTGTCTTTTAATCCAAACTTGGCTAGCAGATCGTTGATGTATTTTGTCTGATTGATAAAGATACCATCTGGTAGCTGCTTGACCTACAACCTTAAAAAGAAACTCATTTCTCCCATCATAGACATTTGATACTTATTTTTCATAAGTTTAGCAAATTTGTCACACAGATAGGTAGATTGAGATCCAAAGATGATATCATCTACATAGATCTGGACTAAGAGAATATGTTCTTTAACTTTGATAACGAACAAAGTCTTATCAACAGATCCTCTTTTGAATCCAGATTCTAGTAGAAAGGTTGATAAGGTCTCATACCAAGCTCTAGGGGCTTGTTTTAGACCATAGACTGCTTTAGCTAGTCTGTATACTTTCTGATCTGAATCTGCCTCTTCAAATCCAGGTGGCTGTTCCACATATACTTCTTCTTCAAGAATACCATTGAGGAAGGCACTTTTGACATCCATCTGGTATACCTTGAATCGTTTGTGAGCAGCATATGCTAGAAATAGCCTTATTGCTTCTAATCTGGCTACTGGTGCGAATGTTTCATCGAAATCAATGCCTTCTTGTTGATTATAGCCTTTAGCTACTAATCTGGCTTTGTTTCTGACTACTTCACCATTCTCATCTCGTTTGTTTTTGAATACCCATTTTACACCTATTACTCCTTAATGTTTGGGTCTGTCCACGAGATACCAGACTTCATTTCTTTTGAACTCATTGAGTTCTTCTTGCATTGCTATTATCCAATCTGCATCTTGGAGTGCTTCATAAGCATCAGATGGCTCCAAGCGAGATAAATAACAGCTCAATAATGCACTTTCTCCATGCATTCTTCTAGTTTTCACACGATCTGATGGGTTCCCAACGATCTGTTCTGGTGGATGATCTTGTATCCATCTTCTTCTCCTAGTCATCTCTTCATCAGATAATTCAGGATCCGGTTGATCTGTTGGTTCCTCAAATTCCGGGTGTGCTGGTTATGTAGCATGAAATGGATTCTCATCTGGGCTTTCTTCTGGATGTTGATCATCATTTGTAGTAACTGTATCATTATTCTCTGTTGATGATCTGTTTTCATCCAGATTGGATCGTGATATTCCCCCTTGCTGTATGATCTCCTCAGCAACAGGTTGAGTGGTAACGCCTTCATCTTCACTCTTTGAATTCCAGATAAGAATATCTTCCAGTAGTAAATCATTCATCCTTCTGGTTGTCACCTGATTGTCTGTCTGCTTTTCATCTGGTGATCTGTACTCAACAATAGACTCATCAAATACAACATGAGGTGTTACTTCCACAATATGAGAATTCTTATTGTAAACTCGATAGGCTTTACTGACATCAGAATATCCTAAGAATACTCCAGGGTCTGTTTTGCTATCAAAAGTTTTCAACTGAGATTTCCCATTATTGTGTATGTAACATAAACAGCCAAAAGTTTTAAAATAGGAAATCTTAGGCTTTCTGTTGTTCCATATTTCATATGGAGTCTTTCCATGTCTGAGTGTGATGGATGATCTGTTTTGAGTATAGCAGGCTGTGTATATAGCTTCTGCCCAGAATTTCTTCGGTAGATTTGTAGCATTAAGCATCGTGCGAGCTGCTTCTTTGAGTGATCTGTTTCTTCTCTCAACTACTCCATTCTGTTGAGGAGTTCGAGCAGCAGATGTTTGATGAGTGATTCCCATCTTGTTGCAATATGCTTCAATCTTCTGGTTGAGAAATTTTGTTCCTCGATCTGTTCTGATAGAGGTTATACTCATCTCTTTCTGTTTAGTGATCTTGTGTAGAAAGTCAGGGAGCTTGTCTAGAGTCTCTTTCTTCTTCAGCAGAAAGATGACCCAAGTGAATCTTGAGTAATCATCTATGATTACCAATGTGTACTTTCTCCCATTGATGCTTAGTGGTTTGACTGGTCCAAACAGATCAAGGTGTAACAGCTCTAGTGTCCTTGATGTTGAGTGAGCTGTTTTGCTTGTAAAGGATGATCTGGTCTGCTTTCCTGCTTGACAAGCATCACATATGTGATCTTTATCATACACCTGATCTGGTAGTCCTTCTACTAACCTTTCCTTGGCAATCCTGTTGATTGATTTGAAATTAATATGACTTAATCTCTTATGCCATAACCAGCTTGTTTCTGATACAGTCTTAGTGACTAAGCAGGTCTCGATCTGGTTTGTCCACTGGACAATATATAACCTATCCTGCAGTTTACCAGTAAGGAGTATTTCATCTCCTTCCTTGTTCTTTACCAGACAGTTGTTAGTATCAAAAACAATCTGATTGCCATTTGCACAAAACTGACTTACAGAAAACAGATTATGACTAAGACCCTCAACATATGACACATTAGTGATAGTGGTCTTGCCAACTTTGATGTTTCCATACCCTCTGGTATATCCTTTTGAATTACATCCAAAAGTGACCTGTGGGCCTGGTTTCTCTATGTAATCTGTCAGAAGGTTCTTGTCACAAGTCATGTGTTTTGAACAGCCACTATCTATAATCCAGATAGTTCCTCTTGCTATCTTACTCCTTCTTGCAGTTCTTTGATCCTGCAATTAATTACACTTAGCTACCCTTTCAACGTTTGGGTGCTTGATTATTAGCAAAATGTTCCTTTTCGAATCCAGAACATTTTGGGGTTAGGAACAGCAATATAGCAGGTAATGATGTTTCCCTCATTATCTGCTTTAGATACAGAGTGTATTTCAGATGGATGAAATCTCTCTATCTCATCCTTCTGTAATCCTTTCTTAGTATGTTCTGTTCTGTTGACAATTTTTGTCCTGTTGACAGTTTTTGTCCTGTTGACATTTCCTCTTTGAAGGTGTTCTGTTTCTGTGAAGTGAGCTGGTTGTCCCCTGGTTTGATGATACTGTCTGTTCTTTGCATCTTTCATTATCATCTTTTGAGGATAACCTTTCTTGTTTTTCAAGTCTTTCACTTGATCTGGTATTTTCTTCCTTTCTGGTACAAAGCTTATAGTTCCTGAAGATTTTTCTGAGTGACCTGGATATCCCAAACCAGATGTGCCCTTTTGTTGCATATTGATTAGCAACTTTGCACGCTCATCACTCTTGTATATCATTTCCTTTCCTTTCTTGATCTTTTCCTCAGCAACATTATTTCTGGTAACCAGATCCTTGACTTTTGAATTAAGAGAGTCAATCTCACTGTCTTTGCTCTTGATCTGTTCTTCCAGATCAGTAATTTTGGCAACAAATTTAGTGTTTGTTGTGCTTAGAGTCTGCTCAATCTTCTTTAATCTGTCATTCTCTTCAACTACTTCTTTGAACAGCCTTTTGATGCTTGAGTAGCTTTTGAACATCTCATCTATTTCATTCCATGAATATTCTGCTTGATCTTCACTTTCCTGTTCAAGATTATTTTCATTATCTGAGGAATTTGAGTAGCAAGAATTTACCTCAACTTCATCTAGACCGTTGTCCAAGCCTACATAGCATTCATTCCAGCTTTCTTCGTCGTCAGCAATGAAGGCTTCATCATTTTCTGATGAGCTGTCTGAGAAATGACTCGAGCTGCTTGAGTTCTGTTCAGCTATCATCGCTTTTCGCTCATATTTAAGCTTTCGATCTCGTTTGGCTCTTAGTTCTTCTCTTTGGCTTTTGGACAGATTAGGACAATCTGTTTTGAAGTGACCTGTTCTGCCACATTCAAAACAAGTGTAGTCTGTAGAGCTAGAGGTCTTTGTTGTTTTAGTAGTCTGCTGTTTAGATTCATTTTTGTCATCAGATCGATCATTATCATACTTCCTGTTGAAGTTCCTTCTGTTATCCTTGTAGAAGCGTTTGTATTTCTTTGATCTGGTTTCCATCTTGTCCATTCGTTTGGCTATCATTGAAAACTCTTTTAGGAGTTTGTCATACCCTCTCTCTTCATCTGGAGTAGCAGACTCAGAAGGATCATCTGGTTTGCTCTTCGCTTTGAAGGCTACCTCTTTGTCCTTCTTTGTACTGTTCTCTGCCTTTTTGGACAGATGATCTGGTCCCCGAATTCTTTGAATGTCACATTCATGACCTTCGAGATGATCAAATAAGGCTTCAGTGGACAGATCATTGAAGTCAGCTCTTAGAGGTTGCATTGCTGCATAGATCTCCCAGCTTGGTGGAAGTGCTCTAAGAATTTTCATGTTCTTCTCCCTTTGAGTATACTTATTCTTTTTGAGCGCAGATATTTCAAGAAGAATTCCAGTGAATCTCATTTTCATCTGTTCTATTGTCTCGCCTGGTTTCATTTTGAATTCGTCATATTTGTTGCAGGCTAGAGACAGTTTATTCTCGATCATAACTTCAGATCCTAGGGCTAGGTCTCTCAAGGCTTCCCACATCTCTTTGGCAGTATCCAGGTCTTGAATTTTAGCCAGATGTATGCCTTTGACCGTGCTGGAGATGATCCCTTTGGCAAAGTCATCGAGATTTGCCTCTCTTCTTTCTTCAGAGGTGTATTTTCTGGGATCCTTTAGAACAGTTTCTTTAACTGCTCCTGTATCTGTGATACGGGTGGTTTCTTCTGTAATTGCCAATGGCCCTTCTTCGATTACTTTCCACATCAAGCAGTGATGGGCTTTAAGGCACATTTTGATTCTGAAACTCCATTCTCTATATCCTTGGATAGAGAATTCTTCGCAAGCCCTGATAACAGATGACTCCATAACAACCAGAATGCTCGTGAATGAAGAAGGTTTTCTAGATCTATTCAAGTAGACCACGCAGGTTTTAACCCTGTGAAACAAAACAATGGTCAATTTGAACCACTGCTCTGATACCACTTGTTGGTCCCGAAAGAGCAAGGTTTGGTGTATGGGGGGGGAATACACCAAATACTAACTTTTCAGTTTACTTGACGTTTTATAAGAGAGCTCAAGCTATTCTATACAAGAAATTGCTTGGAATGACTGACCAGATTGATATACAGATCAGTAGCTGGTCTAGTCCAAACAGATTACTCTCTAAGTGTAAACACTTAACAGATAATAAGAGTAATCTTATTACCTCCTGAGTGTAGAGTGAGTGCGGAATAATGGTGGATTTAGTGAATGCTCTTGTTTAGAAAACCTTAAGGAGTTAATCAGATCGATTAAGCAGATTGTTTGAGAATGCAGATTATATGATAGTGCAGAGGGTTAGAATAATAAACAAAAGATAATAAGGAATGCAGGAATGTAAAGCACAAAGTGTTTAACGTGGTTCGGGAAATCCCTACGTCCACGATCTGATCAAAACTAGACCAGATTATCCACTACTAGGATACTCTGCTTCTTTATACTCGTGGAGAACGAGTCACAAGTACCAATCACAACTAGAGTGATACTTATGCACGAATGAAGGGTCGTGTCCCTTTACAACAGATTACCTCTACGTTACCACTAGAAAACTACTAGCTAGCAGGGTGATCTCCTTTCTCTCGACAAGACAGACTTGAATTGAGGTGGTTGGTGTGATGTAGAATCACAAGATGTTGAAGCTCTAAGTCTGGAATGCAGAAAGCTTGAAGGATAATTGCAGTATAGCTCGTGCGTGTTCTGTATATTTCCAGATTGTTGACTTCAACTATATAGGCATTGAATATTAAAATTCTAGCCGTTGTTGATTGGCGTGAGATAGATGGTATATTGTCAATCAATGGTTTCCATCATATCTGTTCTTGCCATATAGGAAAGGTTGACTCAATCTTTGATTTATGGAAATCAGATTGTTAACGGTCTCTTTCCTTATTTGTTTTAATCGTAGATCTTCTTTCCAAGCCCTGTTGGATGGACCATGATCTTGACGTGGCAAGTGCATATGATGTGTAGAATGATGTCAGCTTATAGTTTGATGACTCAGTCGCTCTGGTTCATCGCTGTTGGCATCGATCTGGTCACTGTCTGTTACAGCAGATCGATTCTTCTTGGGCAAAAAGCAATGACTTTCATCCTATTCTAGTTTGAGAGTGACTTCTATGGAAATATATCCTTTACATTTTAAGTCATCTCCTAATTTGTTCCAAAACACAAATCACTTTATCTATAGTGATCTGTTTTTACACAAGAACAGGTTAAACATAACGAACAGCTAAGTGTGTTTCGAGAGACCATCATTAACACTAATCTTAGGGTTCCCAACAATATAGATGAACACTATTCTTCCAACAATGAAGGATGAATGTTCAATAGCAGGTTAAGCAATACAGAATCTCAAGTTCCACTGTTCAATATATGTTCATTGATGCATGTTTATGGATAAACTTGTTTTCATGACAGGGCAGTTCACATAAGACAGTTAAAAGGCGATATAGAACATTTAAACATGAATAATAAAAAAAAAAGAAACCTTTGCATCGCTTAACAAGGGCGAAAGCCTCGTCTAGTTTATGGAAGCCATAGTTGTCAAGAACGGCGTATTGATCTTGATGAATATATTGGTTCAGAAATTTAACTTGTTCGAGAAATAGAGTTGATTTGGGAGACATTTTTAAGAGATAGATTTTTTAGAGGTTTGAGGAAGTTAGGAATGGCAAAAAATTTGCTAAGTGTTTATCGAAGGAGAAGAGTGAAGGTAGTAATCAAACAGTCTAACACATATATATAGATAAATGATAAACGGTGTAGATTAAAAGAAATAAAATTAAGGGATTAGATTTATTCTTCCCTTTTTGCTTTCCCTCTTTTCTGAGTTATAGAGTTGTGGTCTATTATCGCCTCTACTTTGCGTCTGATACACGCGCTTTTGATCCTAGGGTTGCAGTGCAGCGCGTGTCAGTTTTAGCCGTCAAGTTGCTTCCTTTTTCTTGATTTAGTAAATATCTTCGCGAGCATAGTTCCCAAACACAGTACTAATAATCACAATAATAAAAGATTTGGTATATTATGTCAGAATTTAGACATATAGGCTATGATTTAAAATTGATATAATCGCCATAATTAGATTTATTCTGCTGACCTTCCCCCTTGACTAAGTAACGAGATAATTAATTATTTTAAATTTAATTTCCACGTGGCTTCTAGTCACCTGTTGTAGTCAATCTCCTTATTAACGATCTGTTGTCACCACTATCGATCTGTTTATACTATTTGGACATCGATCTTGTGTGATGATCTGTTAATAATTCCTGGTTGGAATTTTATTCATATATTTTCAGCTCTAGATTTGAACTTCGATTCCACCATGAGCTGTTGTTAATTCCTGTTGAATTTTAATCGATCTGTTGTTAATTCCTGTTGAATTTTAATCGATCTGTTCTTCATCAATTTGCCTTTTGATGATCTGGTACTAATTTCCGGTTGGAATTTAGTTAGTCTGTACTTGTATCAATCTGTGCTATGTCAATCTGGTTCTCTCTTCCAGATTTAACAATCCTAATTTACCACAAAGCATCTTGAATCTTTCTTCTAGTAATACTTTAGTAAGAATGTCTGCTCTTTGTATTTCAGTGTGTATCTTCTCGATCTGTACATGTTTTCTTTCAACATGGTCCCTTATAAAGTGATGTCTCCAATCTACATGTTTGCATCTAGTATGCAAGACAGGATTCTGTGTGATTGCTATAGCACTTGAACTATCACAGAAAATGGGTATCTCCTTGACATCGATCTCATAGTCCTTGAGTTGTTGTTTTAACCTGAGTATTTGAGCGCAACAACTCCCAGCTGCCATATATTCAGCTTCTGTGGTTGATGTGGCAACTGATGTCTGCTTCTTTAAGAACCAAGAGATCAGTTTATTTCCTAAAAACTGACATGTACCAGATGTTGATTTTCTGTCCAACTTGCATCCGGCATAATCTGAGTCTGTATATCCAGTTAGCTCAAGGTTGTCTTCACAAGGATATAATAATCCTATGTGAGTTGTTCCTTTAAGATATCTTAATATCATCTTGGATGCTTCCATGTGAGACTCTTTAGGGTTTGCTTGATATCTTGCACATACTCCTACTGCAAATGTAATGTCAGGTCGATTGGCAGTTAGATAGAGCAGTTATCCTATGATCCCTCTGTATTGAGTAATATTTGTTGGTTTTCCCTCTGGGTCAGGATCAATTTTTCCGTTGGTCTGCATTGGAATCTTAACAGGTTTACTGTCTTTGACTCCAAATTTAGTCAGCAGATCTTGAATATACTTTGCTTGATTATTAAAAATGCCATCTGGTAATTGCTTGACCTATAAAGTTAGAAAGAAACTCATTTCGCCCATCATGGATATTTGATATTTATTTTTCATAAGTTCAACAAATTTATCACATAAACAAGTAGATTGGGATCCAAATATGATATCATCTACATAGTTCTGTACTAAAAGGATATTATTCTCTTTGACTTTTATGATGAACAAGGTCTTGTCAACCGATCCTCTTCTGAATCCAGATTCTAGTAGAAATGTTGACAATGTCTCATACCAGGCTCTAGGAGCTTGTTTTAGACCATAGACTGCTTTTGCCAGTCTGTATACTTTTTGATTTGGATCTTCTTCTTCGAATCCAGGTGGCTGTTCCATATAGACTTCTTCTTCAAGGATACCTTGAACCTTTTGTGTGCAACATATGCTAAGAACAACCTTATTGCTTCTAGTCTAGCTACGGGTGCAAATGTTTCATCAAAATCAATGACTTCTTGTTGATTATAGCCTTTAGCTACTAATCTGGCTTTGTTTCTGACTACTTCACCATTCTCATCTCGTTTATTTTTGAACACCCATTTTACAACTATTACTCCTTGATGTTTGGGTCTGTCCACGAGATACCAGACCTCATTTCTTTTGAACTCATTAAGTTCTTCTTGCATTGTTGTTATCCAATCTGCATCTTGTAATGCTTCATTAGCATCAGATGGTTCAATGCGAGATAGGTAGCAGCTCAACAAGGAACTTTCTCCATGCATTCCTCTGGTCCTCACACGATCTGATGGGTTTCCAACAATTTGTCCTGTTGGGTGATCTTGTATCCATCTCCTTCTCCTGGTCATCTCTTCATCAGATATCTCAGGATCAGGTTGATCTGTTGGTTCCTCAAATTCAGTGTGTGCTGTTGATGAAGCTTGGAATGGATTCTCATCTACTCCTGCTTCTGGATTTAAATTTTTCAGGTTGATCATCATCTTCTATGACTGTTTCAATGCTTTCATTCTGTGATCTGTTTTCATCCAGTTCATGTTGGATTATTCCCCTTTGCTCTATGATTTCTTCAGCAATAGGTGGAGTATTGATCTCTTCATCATCACTTTTTGAGTTCCAGATTAGAATATCTTCTAGTAACTACTCATTCATATTTCTTGTAGTCATCTGGTTTTCTATCTGTTTATCATCTGGTGACCTGTACTCAACAATAGACTCATCAAAAACAATATGAGGTGTTACCTCCACAATATGAGAGTTCTTATTGTAGACTCGATAAGCTTTACTGACATCAGAATATCCTAAGAATATTCCAGGATCAGTTTTGCTATCAAAAGTCTTCAATTGAGATTTCCCATTATTATGTATGTAACACAAACAACCGAAAGTTCGAAAGCAAGAGATCTTAGGCTTTCTATTGTTCCAGATTTCATATGGTGTCTTTCCATATCTGAGTGTAATTGATGATCTATTCTGAGTATAGCAGGCTATGTAAATAGCTTCTGCCCAGAATTTCTTGGGTAGATTGGTAGCATTTAGCATAGTACGGGTTGCTTCTTTTAGTGATCTGTTTCTGCTTTCAACAACTCCATTCTGTTGAGGTGTTCTAGCAGCTGAAGTTTGATGAGTGATCCCCATCTTATTGCAGTATGCTTCAATCTTCTGGTTGAGAAATTCTTTTCCTCGATCTGTTCTGATAGTAGCTATACTCACCTCCTTCTGTTTAGTGATCTTGTGTAGAAAATCGGGCAGTTTGGCTAGTGTCTCTTTCTTCTTTACTAGAAAGATGACCCAGGTGATCCTTGAGTAGTCATCTATAATTACTAAGGTGTATTTTCTTCCATTTACACTTAGTGGTTTTACTGGTCCAAACAGATCTAGATGCAAAAGCTCTAGTATTCTTGATGTTAAGTGAGCTGTTTTGCTTGTAAAGGATGATCTGGTCTGCTTTCCAGCTTGACAAGCATTACAGTTATGATATTTGTCATAAAATTGATCTGGTAGACCTTCCACCAACTTCTCTTTTGCAATCTTGTTGATTGAGTTGAAATTTAGATGACTTAATCTCTTGTGCCATAACCAGCTTGTTTCTGATACAGTTTTAGTAACTAAGCAGGTCTCGATCTGGTTTGTCCACTGGACAATATATAGCATGTCCTGTAATTTTCCGGTAAGGAGTATCTCATCTCCTTCATTGTTCTTCACAAAGCAATTGTTAGTATCAAAGATGATCTGATTACCATTTGCACAGAATTGACTAACCGAAAACAGATTGTGGCTAAGACCCTCAACATATGATACATTTGAGATTGTAGTCTTGCCAACTTTTACTTTTCCATATCCTCTGGTGTATCCTTTTCCAAAGGTGACCTGTGGTCCTAGCTTTTCAACGTAATCTGATAGTAAGTTCTTGTTACATGTCATGTGCTTCGAACATCCACTATCAATTATCCAGATTGTTCCTCTAGCTATCGTGTTTCTTCTTGCAGTCTTCTGGTCCTGCAATTAGTTAAACTTAGCTACCCTTCAACGTTTGGGTGCTTGGCTATTAGCAAATGTTCCCTTTGGAATCCAGAACATTTTTGAGTTAGGAGTAGATATGTAGCAAGTAATAATGTTTCCATTAATATCAACTCTAGATAAGGAATGAAATTCAGATGGATGGTATCTCTCTATTGCATCATTCTTCAATCTTTTCTTAATAGGCAATGTCCTGTTGACATTCTTGTTGGGTAATGTAACGCCCCCATTCTTTAAATAAGGACATTACGAAAAAACTTTACTTTTCTTTCTTCATTTAATATTATAAATGATATTATGAATTATGTTTAAAGATAAGCAGCGGAGAGTATAATAAAAATTTTACAAACGGACGGCATATCCCCTATAATTATGTATATGCCACCCTGAAATAATGACCACCAGCAGCAAATCACAATACCAAATAGGGACACAACCCTCATCAAAATATACCCATATCAAAAAGTCATTACAAGAACAACTTTGTTTAGTTAACCAAAACTAATTAAGTTTGTTTTCAACCAAACATTCACATATACATAAAAACAGAGAGAATGTTCATAGGGTCCACTTCCATCTGCTCCAGCCGTCGAGCCTCTTAGCCTGCAAAATATGACAACATGTGGGGAACGTGAGTATGCAAGCACACTCAGTGGAGTATGCAAGCAGTTATAACCAATTGTGCAAGTCACATAGCATAATGAACAACTTTAATTATCTTGTCGGCGAGACTAGTGTCACGCCCGCCCTCCGCTATGGATAGCGAAGTCGGGGGAAACCGTGACTTGGGAAGGGATTAAAGAAACCGGTATAGAGATGGGGCAATGGAACATAGACTAAACTGAACAACAATCTCATAACTGAGCGAATAATTCATCATATATGATTAGCAAGAAGGGACTTGAGTCTTATGCTCAATACATAATAACTTATCATGAAGGAAATTTGAGTCTTTAGGTTTATTACACAAAAACCTCATACTGGCAGCGGAAAGTTACTTGGATCGCTAAAAGCTCTACATGTGTGAAGACATGTAGAACCCCCAAGAGTCAATTAATAAGAGATCGACAAAAAGCCCGAACGTAGCACTCCTCCTTCATCATCGCTCAACCTGCACATTTATAAATACATGCAGGGCTGAGTACAAATTGTACTCAGTAGACACATGCCAAAATCGCACACATACAAATATAATTGTCATGCCATTGTAAGTGAAACATAGGGATTTTGTCTCTAAAGAACCTATGTTCACTAAAATCCTTTGTGAAATCTTAAAGTTCGATTGCAATCTAAGTTCTTTTGTAATCTACCATATCTGTAACTTCTTCTTCTTTGTGTCGGGAAGGTGGCCACCTTCCACAAACACCTTGACCGGCCAACCCGCTCGATGACTCACGGTCACTTTAACCGGCCAACCCGCTCGATGACTCACGGTTACTTTGTGTACACTAGTCCTAGTAGGATAGCTATCCAACTGGGACCCGAATTCGATTCTTTTAACTTCACTGAGCAGATAGGTATCATACGAAAATCATAAACATTTTATGGCAGACAATACTTGAAACATATTTTCAATTCAAAATCTCTTCGAAATAAAATAACATAAATGCATATGAGCACACATATTTTATTTTGTAGAAGAAAGCCTACACTTGATGTATAGGTTAGAAAGCCTACTTGAATGGTCTTGATTTGTGTTTGCCTCGTTCTCGCGATGCAGATCCGACCTCTCGTCGAAACCTTTAACATGAATCTCGAGTGAGATATATTGCTCAGGTATATCAATTAACTTCTATGTGCAAGGGACTATTATCCTTGGTTAGCTTGAGGGTTTAGTCTCGGTCTTTAAAGCTCGACTAGTACTCGAGTCTAGGAGTTGTATTTCTAGAGGCAGCGTATGAAGATTTCTATTTTAATCATTTCTGAAGGTTACATTCTAGTGAACCCATTATAAATCAATTATCTAATTTAATTGATATTCTATTTCTTTTGGGCTTGGTCTACATACATAGGTAAATTCCATCTAATAGAATTATTCATAACCCGTCTACATAATTCATTTAATTTACGACATAGTTTGGTTTAGCCCATTCAATTAATTAAGCAGCAAATCTTTAAATCGACCAGTCCATCGTTTACTTAATTGGACTTGGCCCAATTTATTAAGTTTCTGGCCCAACAACTATTTAGTGGGTCCATACTTAACTATTTCTAAGTTTATACTTGGACAATTTAACCCACTTCTTTCCCTCGCTGTCTCTTTTCTCTCGCTGTCCTTCTCTTTGTTAAGCAGCGAGCTGCCCCGCTAAGTAAACGATCTGGTTGAGTGGCTCCATAACGATCTGCCCTCTCCAAAACGATCTGCTCTATCGCCAAGGCACAGCAGCGAGCTGCTCCCGTTTGGACTTCCCAGCAGCGAGCTGCTCGTCACTTGGTAAACGATCTGCTTCTTCACCAGACGATCTGCTTCTTCACCAGACGATCTACTTATCGCCAAGGCACAGCAGCGAGCTGCTCATCACTATCTCCTCTCCCTAACTCACTATCTGTTTAACAGCAGCGGGCTGCCTCGCTAAATCTCAATAGCTTGATTACTCTTCAAGTTTACGCCACTATCTGTTTCTATCAACAGATGGTGAGGTTTTACAAGTCACTATCTGCTTGACAGCAGATAGTCGATCTTCTTTTCTCTCCTTGCAGCAGCTAGCTGTCTCCTCTCGCAGCAGCTAGCTGTCTCCTCTTGCTGTCTTCTTTTCTTCGCTGCTTCTCTCGCTGTTCTTTCTCTGTTTCTCTCGCAACAGCTCGCTGTCTCTCCTTAGCGAGCTGTCTCTCCTCTCGCTATCTCTCCTGCTGTCTTGCTCTCTCTCTATCTGTCTCCTTTCGCGTTCTCTCTCTGCTCGCGTAGCACCACCACCGAGCTCCATTGCCGAGCTCCCGCAGCCACCTCCGTTTCCTCTCTCGCGCGCAGCACAGCTGCTGCCTCATCTCTCTCTCACCCTCTTATTTATCTTCATTGTTTGTTTAATTATCTATCTACTTAGTTATAGAACATTTTATGATTTTGAGAATTTTAGTTCAAACTGGGAAGGTTTATAGGATGGGAAAGAGTTTCTATAGCACTCTAAGTTTGTTTTCATGGCTTAACCTACCGTGTATTACATCTATATTCATAACTTAGAATTTCAAAGCTGTAGCTAATGAAGGAAAGTGCTATGGTAGGATTGTTTACCTCTCTGTTTGCTATCTCTTCTCCTCTCCCGTTTCTTCAAGTTTCCAATTCGGCAGCACTTCGTGGGAGTGATATTTGGGTGTGGTTTGAGTTAAAAACTTTCCCCTTTATATAGAGGGTTGAAATCCCTATTCTCTACTGATGTGTTTGCTTAATCCGTTGGATTTGCAGGCGTGGTGATTGGGGAGAAGCTGGAGTGTCGCTGGTGCGGCTAGGAGCAGTAGGGAGCGGTGCACGCTAGTTCTGCTTTATGGGGAAGCTGAACAGTAGCATGCTTGTCTTGATTTAATGATTACTGTTCATTGGCTACTGTTCATCGATTTATTCACCTGCTAATGCTTCTTTTCTTTACTTTTCTAGCTTTACAATATGGTTGGTTGTATATTCTCATCCCTAAATCCTTCAAAGATCTTTACTCAACTACTGCAGCTTTAATCTTCTTGGTTTTGTCTTTTTGTACCCTACTTTATATTCTTGGAACTATAAGGTAATGACATGTAATGTCTTGGTAGGAGGTTGCCACCTTTTCCATATTTTCTGTCTTTGTAACTTGTTTTTATTATTCATTAATTCATTTGTAAGACAATTTCCAAGTTGTATATGTATATATAATGGAGGGACATCACCCCTTTCTCTTTCATTGCAGCGTGGATATGCTTGTAGACTTATTTCATACCTATATCTACACATATAATGTATTTATATATATATATATGTATTCATTTATAAAATGTTTTGTCTTCATTTCAATTACTTAGATTTTTAAGATTACTCTAGTGTAATTCCATCTATGGTAATGAACAAGATAGTACTTCAACACTGTTTGCTAAATCTCAATTTATCCCAACTCTAATTAAACTCTTATCTTTTTATGTTCTTATATAACCTATATATGGATATGTGGTTCCATTAACAATCCACTTATTAAATCATCAAGCATAAAACAAAATATTTCTTTATGCTTATGTCCTCTTCATAGTATCTTAAGGATGTTGAAAATAATAATAATAACCATAAGCCTTTTTGTATTAATTAATTTATACGCTCTCCTAATATTTAAACACTTAAGATCTTGACCTCATCTTAAGTTCTTATAAGTTCTAAATTGAAACAATTCAACTTAGATCATAAGGAGTTAATATCATCTACTTATTCGTTGATAGACGATGCATAACCGTAATTTGATTAATTACGAATCATCTAATACGGAATAGTTCTTGATGGAAATTTCGGGTCATTACAACTAGTCTCTCCCCTTGAGGGTGCTTTATACGCCACACAGGCAATGATTCGCCACACAGGCCATAATACGCCACACAGGCAACGCCACACAGGCAAGAATACGCCACACAGGCAAGTTCATATGAATGCAACAGACACAACAATGATTATAACCATCAACTTACAGATAGCGTAAACCCCACCTCGTGGCGATGTTTCACAAAGACTTTTCACTTGCTTGGTTGTCCGGCTTGAGCTCTGGATACGGCGCCACCTAGCACTTTACATAACTTTAACTTATTACACCTTGAAAGTATAAACTTATTATAACTTAAAACTCATATCATTTGAAATTATACAAAACTCGATTTATACATTTATGTAGTTCTTGAGACTACAACACAATCTAATTTAAGATTATGAAATTAATATAACAAGATAAACAAGTTTAGGGAATATTAATAAATAAGTTAAGCAATATTTCTCAATTCAAAATATAAAACATAGAATGTAATTACTAAATTCCGAACATAAACCACAAGTTTCCGACATCAATTATGGACACTTGGCTTATCGGTTTCCAAAAAAATGTTTTATACTCCTAAAGAAATGTTTTGGATTCGGCATCGATTTGAAGCCGGAAAATTATACTCAATTCGCGCAGCTCCCGCAACGCGTAGAATTAACACCCTAACTTCGTCAGATCGTAACTCCCTCGTCCGAATCCCGATTTATAATCCGAAGGTACCGTTAGAAAGAAGACGAAAAGATCTTTAAAATGGTATCGAATTTGATGGGTTTTGGATAAATAAAACGGACGAATATCAACTCGATCGCAACCTGCTGCCCTGTTTCTGTCGAAAATGAAAAATGTAATTCATCGATTTTCGCCGACGTATTAACGACAACCCATGGCAGCAGCCCCCATGCCGCCTCTGCCTCTCCTCCACCGGCAGCCCTTCCTCCATAACACAACCCTAACCCACTCACCATATCCATTAATTCCATATCATATACATACATACTCACATAAACACATAATTAAACACCATTAATCACTAATTAAGAACATAATTAAAGGGATTACCTCCAATTCTTGAAGAGAAGAAGAAAAATTGAAAGAGAGAAAGTGAGGAAATGGTCGTTTGTGAGGGTAGACAAAAGAGTGTTTGAATGCTTCTATACACTTATATATATATATGTGTATATATATATATATATATTACTTAGCCATTAAGAAAGAAAATATCTTAGATATTTATAAAAAAAAATCTTAGATATTTTTCTTAAATATCTCCTAATATTTATTTATAAAAAAATATATATATTTTGCTAGGGCAAATACCGGCTCTAAGTCGAACAACCTGTAAACATTCGAAATCGAATCCGTTAATTCAAAATCATCTAAAAATAATTCAATTTGTATACCTCTATTTTATTTTTATTTATATAACTTGCCCAAAATAATATTAATAATAACTTTAAAAGTGTGGGGTATTACAGGTAATGTCCTGTTGACATGTACATTATCTGTTTCTGTGTAATGAGCTGGATGACCATTTGTTTGATAATATTTTCTGTATCCTGTTTCTTTTATCATCATCTTTTGTGGGTGACCTTTCTTGTTCTTCAGATCTATTACTTGATCTGGTATTTGCTTTCTTTTAGGTACAAATCTTGTAGTTCCCGAAGACTTTTCTGAATGACCTGGATATCCTAATCCAGATGTGCCTTTTTGTTGCAAATTAACTAGCAATTTAGCACGTTCATCACTTTTGTAGATCATTTCTTTGCCTTTCCTTATTCTTTCTTCTGCTACGTTGTTTTTGGTGATGAGATCTTTGACCTTTGAATTTAGTGAATGAATCTCTCTATCTTTTCCCTTGATCTGTTCTTCCAGATCAGTTACTCTAGCAACAAATTGGGTATTTTCTGTGCTCAATATCTGTTCAGATTTCTTCAGCCTATCGTTTTCTTCCACAACTTCTCTAAACAGTTTCTTGATGCTCGAATAGCTCTTGAACATCTTATTATCTTCTTCCCATGAGTATTCTGATTGATCTTCTATTTCCTGTTCCAGATCATTATTATTTGAAGAGTTGGAAATGCACGAACTTACCTCGACTTCATCTAGACCGTTGTCTAGTCCCATGTAGCATTCATCCCAGCTTTCTTCTTCATTTGCATAGAATGCTTCATCATTCTCTGATGAGCTATCTGAGAAATGGCTTGAGCTGCTTGATTCTTCTTCAGCTAGCATGGCTTTGCGTTCATATTTGAGTTTTCGATCTCTTTTTGCTCTTAACTCTTCTCTTTGACTTTTGGACAGATCAGGACAATCTGTCTTGAAATGACCTATTCTGCCACAACCAAAGCAGGTATAATCTGTTGAGTTAGACATTTTAGAGGGCTTACCTATCTGTTGTTTAGACTCATCCTTGCTATCAGATCGATCATTGTCGTGTTTCTTGTAGAATTTGTTTTTATTATCTTTGTAGAAACGTCTGAATTTCTTCGATCTGACCTCCATCTTGTCCATACGTTTAGCAATCATGGCAAACTCTTTTAGCAGTTTGTCGTAACCCTTCTCTTCATCTGGTGCAGTAGATTCAGAAGGTTCATCTGTTTTGCTCTTCACTTTGAAGGCTACTTCTTTGTCCTTCTTTGAGCTGCTTTTTGCCTTTTTGGACAGATGATCTGATCCTCGAATTCTTTGAATGTCACATTTATGGCCTTCAAGATGATCAAATAGAGCTTCTGTAGATAGTTCATTGAAGTCAGCACGAAGTGGTTACATTGCAGCGTATATCTCCCAGCTAGGTGGAAGTGCTCTAAGTATTTTCATGTTTTTCTCTCTTTGAGTGTATTTGTTCTTTTTGAACGCTGATATCTCAAGTAAGATTCCAGTGAACCTTATTTTCATTTCTTCGATGTTCTCGCTTGGTTTCATTTTGAATTTATCGTATTTGTTGCAGGCAAGTGATAGCTTGTTTTCAATCATGACTTCAGATCGTAGACACAAGTCTCTTAAGGCTTCCCACATCTCTTTGGCAGTATCCAGATCTTGGATTTTGGCCAGATGTACCCCTTTGACTGTTCTAGATATGATTCCTTTTGCAAAGTCATCCAGATTGGCTTCGCGACATTCTTCTGAAGTGTATTTTATTGGATCTTTAGGAACTATCTGTGTAGTTACTCCAGTTGAAGTAGTTACGGTCTTTTCTTCAGTGATCTGTAGTGGACCTTCTTCTATTACTTTCCACATCAGATAGTGATGGGCTTTGAGTGCTGTTTTGATACTGAAACTCCATTCTCGATATCCTTGGATAGAGAATTCTTCACACACCCTAACAACAGAAGATTCCATAGTAAATAGTATGCACGTGAATGAAAGTAGATTTTCCTAGATCAATTCAAGTTGACCACGCAGGTATTAACCCTGTGAAACAGAAGCAATGGCCTTATGAACCACCGCTCTGATACCACCTTGTTGGTCCCGAAAGAGCAAGATTGGTGTATGGATAAGTATCATTAGACACCACTAAGCATGATTAGAGTAAGA
>JAPKLX010000906.1:0-35055 GCA_026898415.1 Leonotis leonurus | reverse complement strand
TCTGATCCCCTTCATCTATAGGCTTCTTGCCTTTGTCTTTGGGGGTTGCAGATGTAGTTTGAACTGGTTCTGATCCTAGAAGAGTAGGGTCTGGTCTGGGAGGAGTGGTAGCTCTTGGTTGGGTTGATGCTGGTACAGGTGCTTCTGGTGCTGGTGCTGTTGCTTCAGCAGACGCCTTGCTGCTTCCCTTTCCACCTTTTCCTCCAGAGATTTCCCCCTTTTTGACATCATCAAATAGGGTATTGATGAGTGTACGAAGGGAGGCGATCTCCTCAGACATCTTCTCCATTTTCTCCTCAGCATCTGCCTTGTATCCAAGCAAGAGATTAACAGTTTGATCAGAGGCGTCCAGTTTCTGCTCTAGCCTGCTGTTCATGATTGACAAGGTTTTGTCGTATGTCTCCTGAAGCTCTTCTACAGCAGTTAGGCGATTGTTCTGGGTGTCAAAGTCCTCTGGAGTTGGATACAGAAGGTCATTTAAGACATCGACCTGGTTTTTCCGCATCAGCTCCACAAATTTCTCTTTTTCAAAAAGAGCTAGATGGGAGTGGATGGACAGGTCTGTGTCTTCCTTGAGTTGAGCCGCGAGTGCAGTTCCTTTCTTGTCAACAGCTGTACTGATTGTTGCATCTTGTTTGGCTAGCAGGTCAGCAAGCAAGGCAGTGGCTTTTTCAGCTTTTTCATCAATTCCAGTTAGACGAAGATTGATCTTGTTCTGGTTATCTTCAGCTGATGCTCTGTCATCATCTATCTTTTTATCCAGCTCTTTCCTGATAGTTCTGAGCTTTCCTCGGATATCACGATCCATGTCATTGACGTAATCTTTCTGGTGTTGGTTAAAATCAGAGAGGATTTGAGTGGCCTTCTCTTGTATGGAGTTGCAGACATTGGTCATGTGATCTTCAACTCGCAGAGTGATCAGATTATCGAGCTGAAAATTGTTGAAGGTGTTGGGTTCTCGTTCCAACAATTCTTCCATGGTGTAGAAATTCACATGTTTCTTCAATTTTTGAGCAACGCCATGGGTGTATATTTCATTGGTTGGTTCTCCACCAATATACTGACCTACTGGTTCATCATCACCAGAATCCAGGTCGATGATAGGAGTTTTCTTGGGAGACTGTCTTGTGGAAGGTTCTCCTTGGTCTGGTTGTTGGTGTTGTTCTGTGGGTACAGCTTCGTCCATCCGGACATCAGAATGTGGTGAGGGCAGATCAATCTTTAGTGCTGCTGCCTCCTGCTTCATGTGGTCTGAGATTAGTTGTGAATAGTCTGCTCTCACTTCATGAACTGTGGACACTTGGAGCAGATTAAGTAGGGTTGCCTCTTCCTTCTTCAAATCGTCTATCGTCTTGAGTTGAAGCAGAGCATCAAAAATGTAGTACTCGCTGTCTTTAACCAGCAAGTAGAACTTGACGCGCTTTGCTGTATGCAAACTCTCTGGTAAGGATTGAATACCAGGAAAGTCTTGCAGCACTGAGTGTTCTGCTTCATTCTCAAGCAGATTAATTACACTCTCAGCCTGTCGCTTCTTCTCTTCCTCCTCATCAGTGGACTCTCCTTCTTCTTCTTCTTCACTTATTCTGTCCATTCGGTTGGGAGAAGGAGTAGCTGTTCTGGCAGGAGAAAAATCTTTCTCCGGATGAGGTGTTTCTGGTGGCACTTCTGCTGTTGTTTCTGCTTGTTCTGTTGCTGTCTGAGGTGCCTCTTCTTCTGGTTCTGGTATGTCAGACTGTTCCTCTGTTGCTGCTGCTGGTGATGATGGTTCCTGCACTTTCTGGAGTCTTCTTTTCTTTTGTTTTGGCAGAGAAGCAGAGGTTTCTGTCTCAACAGAACTTCCTCGCTTACGTGCTGCCTTTTCTTTCACTATCTTCTCCTTCTTCTTCTCCACACCTTTAGTAGGTGGCATCCAAGTTGGGTTAGACCTACCCATTTCCAGTGCAGCAACACGGTGCACTTCATCAGTGATCTTGTTGAAAAATTGAGGAGCGAGGCCCAGAGACATCTCCAGCTGGTGCTGGTCCTTTGGAATAGAATGACCAGTGTTGAATTCGACTGCATCTTCCCAGACCTTCTGGGTGAAAAATCGCTCAATCATCAGACTTATCTTGGTGGAATGGCGAAGGTTTCTTCGAACTTCCACTGAAGTTCCTCTGCCCTTGCTATCCTTTGAGTAAGTCACGAGCTTTGCTTCTTTAGCCATCAGCTCAAAGAGGATTCTGCTCCAGTTGACTCGAAGGTTGAGAACAACCGCTGTGAGAATTCTGAATTTCTCAGGTGTGACTTGATCGTAAGTGCCACTGTGGTTGAGAAAAATCCTCTGAACCATTTCTAAGAGGAGCTTGAATCCTGGTTGAAGTAGAGATCTCTGGAACATCCTTCCAGTATAAGAAATAGGTATCACCAACATGATCTCAACAGCCTCCTGTAATTGTGCCATCGTGATATCTTCTAAAGCGAGACCTTCGTCCTTTACTCTATACGTTTGATTAATCATTTCAATCACATTGTATGGGGTCTTGCTTGTTCTGTCACCAATTGGCATCAGTACATTGGCTTCAAAGCCATGTTTGTCATTTTGCCATGTCAGATAGAATGTGGCAACTTGCTTTGCCAGGAACATATTTGGATGAGCAGTTACAATATTGCAGAAACCTAATCTCACAAGAATAAAACAAATGCATATGAGTATCTAGCACAAGCAGAGTAATATGAACAGTTATGAGGAGCAAATTCAGAACAGTTCATAAACAAGTAATATATCAAGCATACTGCAGATATGGTAAAACTGAATAAATTTAAAAACCTTTGCAGCGTTTAACCATTGCGAAAATTTCATCAAGCTTTCGAAAACCATGGGTTTCAAGTACAGCGTACGGTTCAGGTGAGAGAAATTTCTGAACCTCAGCTACGTGTTGCAGAAAGAGTGAAGTTTGAGGTGCCATAGTCAAACGCAAAGATGTTTTTGCGAAGAGATGCAGAGAATTTTGAAATGCTTAAGTGCTTAGAATTTTGAGAGTGCTCAGTGCGATGAAAGTGAAGGTGAACAGTTTAGAGAAGATATCGCACGTATATATAAAAATAATTTAAGAGAAAAGAAATTCGAAGAGTTGAAAAGATTTTCTCCCTTTTTAGATTTTCCCGCTTCAAGATTTGTTTTGCCGCCTTTCCTTGCGTGAGATGAACGCTCTAGATCCTAGGGTCTATATGCGAGCGTGTGCGTATCTCTCACTTTTGGCAACTTTCCTTTTTTTCTGTTTCTTGCAGGGATTTCCTCGATCCCAGTTCCCAAGGTTGTGCTAATCATGATAAAAATAGAAGATTAATTAAATCTAGGGTAAAAAATATCTTTTACAATCCTGTAACCTAGGAGAGTGACGTCTTTTATCTTGACGCTTCAATTTCCTTAAAAGTTCCCCCTTGACTTAGCATTTAAGAAATAATTTCACATGGCTTTTTCGTCAATTAATTGATAAAATTATGCCACGTGTATTTTATTTCAGCTGAGCTTTCTGTCATTCTTGTAATTAGCTTTCTGGTATTAGCTAACTGGTAGCCTTCTGGTCATGACTAACTGGTAGTCTTCTGGTCTTGACTATCTAGTAGTCTTCTGGTCTTGACTATCTGGTAGTCTTCTGGTCTTGACTATCTGGTAGTCTTCTGGTCATGGCTATCTTGTAGTCTTCTGGTCATGTTCATCCAGACTGAGTAGTCCAAGTTTTCCACATAGCATCTTAAATCTTTCATCTGGTAATGCTTTAGTTAAGATGTCAGCACGTTGGATGTCTGTATGAATCTTCTCAATCTTGATGTGTTTTCTCTCTACATGATCTCTAATAAAATGATGTCTCACATCGACATGTTTGCATCTTGTGTGGAGTACTGGATTCTGTGTTATAGCTATAGCACTTGAGCTGTCACAGAATATAGGTATCTCCTTTACATCAATCTCATAATCTCTTAATTGCTGTTTCAACCAGAGTATCTGTGCACAACAGCTTCCAGCAGCCATATATTCTGCTTCTGTGGTTGATGTAGCAACAGATGTCTGTTTCTTTGAAAACCAAGATATCAACTTGTTTCCAAGAAATTGACACGTTCCAGAGGTTGACTTTCTGTCCAGTTTGCATCCTGCATAATCTGAATCAGAATAGCCAGTAAGCTCAAAATTATCATCTTGTGGATACCAGAGACCAATGTTAGCTGTTCCCTTAAGATATCTAAGTATCTTTTTGGCAGCTTCCATGTGTGATTCTTTAGGATTGGCTTGATATCTGGCGCAAGCTCCAACGGCATATGTGATATCTGGACGGCTTGCTGTAAGGTATAGCAGAGAGCCAATAATTCCTCTGTATTGTGTGATGTTTGCTGGTTTTCCTTCTGGGTCTGGATCTATCTTTCCATTTGATTGCATAGGAATTTTTACTGTTCTGCTATCCTTCATTCCAAACTTGACTAGCAGATCGTTGATGTACTTAGCTTGATTAACAAAGATACCATCTGGTAATTGTTTTACCTGCAGTCCTAAAAAGAAATTCATCTCACCCATCATGGACATCTGGTATTTGTTCTTCATTAGTTCTGCAAATTTGTCACACAGGTAGGGAGATTGTGATCCAAAGATTATGTCATCGACATATATCTGGACCAGCAGAATATGTTCTTTGACTTTGATGATAAACAGTGTCTTGTCAACAGAACCTCTTCTGAAGCCTGATTCCAGTAGGAATGTTGATAATGTTTCATACCATGCTCTGGGTGCCTGTTTCAATCCATAGACAGCCTTGGCTAATCTGTATACTCTCTGGTCAGGATTTTCTTCTTCAAATCCAGGTGGTTGCTCAACATATACTTCTTCTTCTAGTATGCCATTAAGGAATGCACTTTTAACATCCATTTGGTATACTTTGAATCTCTTGTATGCAGCATATGCCAGAAATAGTCTGATTGCTTCCAATCTGGCCACAGGTGCAAAGGTTTCATCGAAATCGATACCCTCCTGTTGATTGTATCCCTTTGCAACAAGTCTAGCCTTATTTCTGACTACTTCTCCATTCTCATCTCGTTTGTTTTTAAATACCCATTTTACACCTATCACTCCTTGATGTTTTGGTCTGTCAACCATATACCAGACTTGGTTTCTTTTGAATTCGTTGAGTTCTTCTTGCATAGCTATGACCCAGTCTGCATCTCTAAGTGCTTCATAGGTGTCAGAGGGTTCAACACGTGATAGATAACAGCTGAGAAGTGCACTTTCTCCATGCATTCTTCTGGTTCTCACTCTATCTGTTGGGTTCCCAACAATCTGTTCAGAAGGGTGATTTTCTTGAATCCATTTCCTTCTGCTAGACATCTCTTCTTCTGATGTCTCCTGTTCTGGTTCACTTGTTGGGTCCTCAAATTCTGGATGAGAAGTTTGGAATGGATTTTCATCTTCTGGTTCTTCTTGATCATTATTCCAACCATTTGTATTGCTTGATTCTTCTGGTTGATCTGGTTCTGGTTCATTCAGATTATTTTCACCTTCTGGTTGATTGTCCTCTGGTGTAGCCTGTGTTATCTGTTCTGTTCCCCCTTGCTGCAAGCTTACTGCTTCAGCATTGTTTGGAACTTCAACTTCATACTCTTCTGATGTATTCCAGATTAGAATGTCTTCTAACAGAATCTCTTTTGCTTTCGGGTTTATGTTCTGATCTTGTGTTTGATCAGTATCTAGGTCTCTGTCACTAATAACAGATTCATCAAAAACAATATGAGGTGTTACTTCCACAATGTGAGTCCTCTTGTTAAAAACTCTATAGGCTTTGCTAACATCAGAATACCCTAAGAATATTCCTAGATCAGCTTTGCTATCAAAAGTTTTCAACTGAGATTTCCCATTATTGTGTATGTAACACAGACAGCCAAAAGAACGAAAATAATGAATCCTGGGTTTTCTGTTGTTCCATATCTCGTAGGGTGTCTTCCCATGTCTGATGGTGACAACTGATCTGTTCTGGGTGTAGCATGCTGTATAGATGGCTTCTGCCCAAAATTTCTTAGGCAGTCTGGTTGCGTTGAGCATAGTGCGAGCTGCTTCTTTTAAAGATCTGTTTCTTCTCTCAACTACTCCATTCTGTTGAGGAGTTCTTGCAGCAGATGTCTGGTGAGTGATACCCATCTGGTTGCAATATTCCTCAACCTTCTGGTTTAGGAATTCTGTTCCACGATCTGTTCTGATTGTGGTAACAGAAACTTCCTTTTTCTTGGTGATCTTGTTGAGAAAATTTGGCAGCTTCTCCAGAGTTTCTTTCTTCTTATGCAAGAATATTACCCAAGTAAATCTTGAATAATCATCAATGATGACTAGAGTATATTTCCTACCATTTATGCTTAATGGTTTGACTGGACCAAATAAGTCTAAATGTAGTAATTCTAGTATTCTGGTTGAGCTCTGGGCAGATTTGCTCGAAAAGGATGATCTGGTCTGCTTTCCTGCTTGACATGCTTCACAAACGTGACTTTTGTCATAGACTTGTTCTGGCAATCCTTCAACTAGTTTCTCTCGTGCAATCTTATTGATTGATTTGAAGTTGAGATGGCTTAATCTTTTATGCCAAAGCCAGCTAGTTTCTGACACTGTCTTTGTGACCAGACAGGTCTCTATCTGGTTGTCCCATTGTACAATATATAATCTGTCTTGCAATTTCCCGGTAAGGAGTATCTCATCTCCTTCCTTATTCTTAACCAAACAGTTGTTAGCATTGAAAACAATCTGATTACCATTGGTACAGAACTGACTTACAGAGAATAGATTGTGGCTGAGACCTTCAACATATGAGACATTTGAAATGGTGGTCTTGCCTACTTTTATGTTTCCATATCCTCTGGTATATCCTTTTGAATTACATCCAAAAGTGACATGAGGTCCTGGTTTCTCTATGTAGTCTGATAGTAGGTTCTTGTCACATGTCATGTGTTTTGAACAGCCACTATCAATTATCCAGATTGTTCCTTTTGCAATCTTACTTCTTCTTGCAGCCTTCTGGTCCTGCAATTAAATAGATTTAGCTACCCTTTATTGTCTGGGTGCTTGGTTATTAGCAAAGATCCCTTTTTGAATCCAGAATAACTTTAAATTGGGAACAGTAAAGTAGCTAGTGATGATATTCCCATTTTCATCAACAATGGACTTTGAGTGAAGAGCAGATGGATGGTATCTCTCTGATCCTTTGCTTTCTGCTTTCTTCTGTGATGTCCTGTTGACTTTATTTCTGGTCTGTTGTTTGGATTCTGTGTAGTAGGCAGGATGTCTTTTTGTTTGATGATATTGTCTGTTAACAGCTTGTTTAACAATCATCTTCTGGGGAAGATCTTTCTTATTTTTCAAGTTTATTACTTGATCTGATATTTGACTTCTTTCTGGTACGAATTTCATTGGACCTGCTGCTTTTTCTGTGTGACCTGGATATCCTAATCCAGAAGTCCCCTTTTGCTGCATGTTAATTAGCAGTTTAGCACGTTCATCACTCTTGTAGATCATTTCTTTTCCTTTCTTGATCTTCTCTTCAGCAATGTTATTCCTATTTATAAGATCTTTGACTTTTGAGTTCAAGGAATGTATCTCACTGTCTTTGCTCTTGATCTGTTCTTCCAGAACATTGATGTTAGCAACAAACTTAGTGTTTGCTTTACTCAATATCTCTTCAGTTTTCTTCAATCTGTCATTTTCTTCAACAACTTCTTTGAAAAGTCTCTTGATACTTGAGTAACTCTTGAACATCTCATTAACTTCAACCCAAGAATATTCATCTTGATCTTCTGTTTCCTGTTCCAGATCAGTATTATTTGAAGAGTTAGAGTTGCAGGAATTTACCTCTACATCATCTAGACCGTTGTCTAGTCCTGCAAAGCATTCATCCCAGTCTTCTTCTTCTTTAGCAAAGAATGCTTCATCATCTTCTGTTGAACTATCAGATAGATGGCTTGAGCTGGAATCATCTTCTTCCTTTTCTTCTGCTATCATAGCTTTACGTTGAGCTTTTAGCTTTCTGTCCCTTTTAGCTCGTAGTTCTTCTCTCTGACTTTTGGATAGGTCAGGACAATCTGTCTTGAAGTGTCCTGTTCTTCCACAACCATAGCAAGTATAGTCAGTAGGATTAGTGATTTTACCATTACCTCTTCTTTCTGTTTTGTCATCAGATTGTTCTGCTTCTTTGTTCTTCTGGTATCTACTCTTGTTGTCTTTGTAGAACCTTCGATACTTTCTTGATCTGACTTCCATCTTGTCCATTCTCTTAGCAATCAATGAGAATTCTTTCAGTAACTTATCATATCCTCCTTCTTCTGATGCAGTAGATGAAGTTGATTCATCTGTTTTGCACTTCGCTTTGAAGGCAGTCTCTTTCTCCTTCTTAGTGCTAGTTTCATTCTTCTTGCTGGAGGAATGATCTGTTCCATGTATCCTTCTGATATCACATTCATGGACAGCTAAATGATCAAATAGTGCTTCTACAGACAGATCATTGAAATCAGCACGTAGAGGTTGCATAGCTGAATAGATTTCCCAGCTTGGTGGTAAAGCTCTAAGAATCTTGAGGTTCTTCTCTCTCTGTGTGTACTTATCCTTTTTGAAGGCAGACACTTCAAGTAATACTTCAGTGAACCTGTTCTTCATTTGTTCAATGGTTTCTCCAGGCTTCATTTTGAATTCATCGAACTTATTACATGCTAGGGATAGCTTGTTCTCGATCATAGCTTCAGATCCTAGGCTGAGATCTCTTAGTGCTTCCCACATTTCTTTGGCTGTATCAAGATCTTGGATCTTGGCCAGATGAACTCCTTTCACAGTACTGGAGATAACTCCTTTAGCAAAATCATCAAGGTTTGCTTCTCTTCTTTCTTCAGAAGTATACTTTCTGGGGTCTTTCAGTACAGTTTCCTTGACTGCTCCTGTTTCAGTGATACGAGTGGTTTCTTCTGTAATAGCCAAAGGTCCTTCTTCTATTACCTTCCACATCAGGCAGTGATGAGCTTTGAGACACATCTTGATTCTGAAACTCCATTCTCTGTAACCTTGGATGGAGAATTCTTCGCATGCCCTGATAACAGATGATTCCATAACAGATAATATGCAGATGATGAAAAGATTTTCTAGATCTATTCAAGTTGACCACGCAGGTATTAACCTTGTGAAAACAAAACAATGGTCGTATGAACCACTGCTCTGATACCACTTGTTGGTCCCGAAAGAGCAAGGTTTGGTGTATGGGGGGGGAATACACCAAACCCAAACTTTTCAGTTTACTTGACAATTTCAATCAGAGAGATGTGAGCCTTCTGAATTACAGATTGCTCTAGATGATAGAACACTGTGATTTTCTAATCAATTAAGTTCTATCCAAGTAAGATCTCTCCCGTGAGATAAACAGAGCAGAAAGCAAGTGTGAACTTGATTTCAAACAATGTATTGTGTGCGGAATAATGGTGGACTTAGTTGGTGCTCTTGTTAAGAAAACCTTTTGAAAACTTTAATCGAGTATTTAGAGGTTGATTAAGAAAGCAGATTTGAATGAGTATGATAGATGCAGAATAAAAACAACTGAATATAAAATGCAGAATTTAAATAACACAGTTATTTTTACGTGGTTCGGGAAACCCCCTACGTCCACGGTCTAATCCAAACTGGATTAGATATCCACTACTAGGATACTCTTCTTATTTAACCTCGCTGAGAACGAGCCACAAGTTCCAAGTACAAACTGGTTTGAAACTTATGCACGAATAAGGGTCGTGTCCCTTTACAACTTACAGAAAACTACTGTAATCAGAGGCTATCTTCACGTTAATCCACTAGATAACTACTAGCTAGTAAAGATCTCCTTCTCTCGATAAGACAGACTTGAATCGAGGTGGTTTGGTGTGATTATGATCACGAACAGGTTGAAGCTTAAGTCTGATTTAGAGATAGAGTGCTTGAAAGTGTTTTTGCTGTATAGCGCTTGTGAATATTCTTGTTTTCATCTTCAGACTTTAAATCTTCAAATTTATATAGGCTCTGAATTTGAAATTCTAGCCGTTTTGTTGATTGGCTTGATTTGATTTGTTAATTGCCAATCAATCGTATCTCTTATTTCCTTGTAGATTTGTTGATTGAATCTTTTATGAATGGTAAGCAGATCATCTGTGATTTGCTTTCCTTCTTCATATCAATCAATGATTCAGTTTCTATTTCTTTGATGGAAAGTCTTTAATGCTTCATTGACAGATTTGGTTCTGCTCTATCTGGTTTGCTTCTATCCTTCTGGATGTATCCTTTCTGGTCTAGTGACTTTCTGGTTGAGATGCTTTTCTGGTTGAGCATACGTTAACCATTTTCTGGTTGAACTACTTTCTGGTAGACAATGCTTTCTGGTAGGAGTACTTTCTGCTCGAAGCATCTTCCATCTTTCTGTTTGAACCCTTTCTGGTTTTAGCTTTCTGTCAAAGTTGACTAGCTTCATTTTGAGACTTTCTGGTTTGAGACTCTCTGGTTTGAGACTCTCTGATTTAGCATTCTGTCTTGAGACTTGCTGGTTGAGCTTTCTGTCTTGTGACTTAGCTTTCTGTTCCAGCCTTCTACTTGAGACTTGCTGGTTTTAGCGTTATGTCTCTAACTTAGCCTTCTGCTCCAGCTTTCTGTTCCAGCCTTCTGCTTGAGACTTGCTGGTTTTAGCATCTGTTCAAGACATCTTCTATCGTTCTGTTTGAACCAGTTTCGACTATCTGTTATGCTGAAACCAATTAGAAGGTACAGAACATGTATTATATCAAGTGTGTTTTGAAAAACCATCATCAAAACTAAGAAATGCTATGGGGTTCCCAACAAACTTCATTTTCCAGAGTTTCCTAAGTTAACCGAGTCATGGTCTAATTACTTAACTAAGAAAGGGTTAAGGAATTGGGCTGTGACAAAATGACTGGGAGAAGGTCAAACAAGGATTTATCTTAAACAGATACTTTCTGACGGAACCCACATACTAAGAATCAACTCCAGATGAAGACTTCATCCGATACCTGGAAAACTTCAGTGACCAGAGCCTAATACAGACGATCAGAACAGCTGCATCTGATGCCAAAATCCAGCTCAAGGCTCCAGAAAAAGAATATATGGTGTGCCCAACAATTCCAGGCAGCAATATTCCAGACAAGACCTACATTTTGAATTACATCAATCAACTGGACAAAATCAAAGGATATAAGATCGACAACCACGATCCAAATTACGCCAGGGTGAGAGATGGAATTTACGAGAGCATTCAGCTGGTTTCTGATGCACAAAGAGAGAAGATGAAGAAAGGCGGAGCTTCCAGATGGTTTTCATAATTATTCTTGCCTTGTCAGTTTCTGATGAACCTTAACTTTTGTCTTTCTGATTACCAACTGTACTCATCTCTCTCATATTTATATATGTGATTTTTCTGAAGACAAAATATCTTTGCCCAGAAAGTTATATTTATGCTCTTGATTGTTATACAAACTCATATAACAATCTGCTAACCTCACCAGAACATGCTATATGTTAATTTGATTATCATGTTAAGTGTGGTTTCGACATCATCAAAAAGGGGGAAATTGTTCGGAACCCTACAAATTATTTTAAGTTTTGATGATATTCTCTCGAAAACACACTTATGATTATTCATGTTCTGTATTACTTTTATCTGGTTTATATGTGACAGGAACCTTATCATTCAGAAGGATCAGAGTGATAAAGAAAGACTCAACCAGAAAGTTGAAGCACAACAACTCAACCAGAAAGTTGAAGCACGTCAACTCAACCAGAAAGTTGAAGCACGTCAACTCAACCAGAAAGCTGAAGCACAGCAACTCAACCAGAAAGTTGAAGCAAATCAACTCAGACAGAAAGTTGAACCAAGAAACTCTCAACCAGAAAGTTCAACGAGATCAACACTCAAATGCTGAAATTAGATAAAATGTCTATGAATCCCAAAAGTCTAACTAAGCCCTTCGTACCACAAAAGGAAGAGAATCAATCAAGACCAGAAAAAGGAAAGCTATCTGTCAAACGATCTGCTTACCATACTTGGAAGATTCTGTCAACCTCATTAGAAGGCAAGAAGAGATAATCTAGGGATTCACTTTCCTTGATTGGTAAAATCACATTTACTCCAAACCAATCAAACTCAACGGTTAGAATATTCAAAATTCTACACCTATAAAAGCTCGGAACAGAGACTGGCAGTATACACACGCGAATAAGATCATTTATCATTTCAAGCTACTCTGCCCATAAATCATCTCAACTAATCGAAGCATTTACTGAGAGAAGATTTCAACTTGTTCGTGTTCCGAAGCGTTCGTAATCGTAATCACCCCTCGATTCAAGTCTGTCTTATCGAGAGAGAAAGAAGGAGACCTTTGCTAGCTAGTAGTTTTCTAGTGGATTAACGTGAAGAGATCCTGTTTACAGTAGTTTTTCTGTAAGTTGTAAAGGGACACGACCCTTATTCGTGCATAAGTTTCAACCAAGTTGTGTTTGAAACTTGTGGCTCATTCTCAGCGAGTATAAATAAGAAGAGTATCCTAGTAGTGGATAACTAATCCAGTTTGGATTAGACCGTGGACGTAGGGGGTTTCCCGAACCACGTAAAATAACTGCGTTATTTACTTTCTGCATTTATATTCCAGTTGTTTTATTCACTATCTGTCATATTCATTCAAACTGCATTCTTAATCAATCTCTTAAATATTCGGTTAAGTTTTCAAAAGATTTTCTAAACAAAGAGCACCGACTAAGTCCACCATTATTCCGCACACAATACACTGTTGGAGAATAAGATTACTCTTACTGTCTGCTTTGTGTTACTCACTTGAGAGATTTTGCTTGGATAGAACAAGATCGATTAGATAGTCGACTTGGTCTGACACTTTGAGCAATCTGTAATACAGAAAGCTTAAATCTCTCTTATTAAATTAGTCAAGTAAACGGATAAGTTTGTATTTGGTGTATTCCCCCCCCCCCCATACACCAAACCTTGCTCTTTCGGGACCAACAAGTGGTATCAGAGCGGTGGTTCATAAGACCATTATTTTATTTCACAAGGTTAATACCTACGTGGTCAACTTGAATAGATCTAGAAAATCTTTTTCATCATCAGCATCCTATATGTCATTATGGAGTCATCTGTTACCAGATTGATACTCAGATCGTTACCAGATTATTCCAAATAGATAGCTCTCTAGTGCAAACACTTAGTCAATAATAAGAGTGATCTTATTACTTTTTGAGTATTGTGAGTGTGGAAATATGGTGGATTTAATGAGTGCTCTTGTTTAGAAAACCTTAGGGATTAATCAGGTTGTTAAGCAGATTGATTGAGATGCAGATTATATGATAGTGCAGATGGTTAGAATAATAAACAACTGAAAGTAAATATGCAGAAATATAAAGAACACAGTTGTTTAACGTGGTTTGGGAAATTCCTACGTCCACGATCTGGTCAAAACTAGACCAGATTATCCAGTACTAGGATACTCTGCTTGTTTATACTCGTGGAGAACGAGTCACAAGTATCAATCAATGCTAGAGAGATACTTATGCACGATATAAGGGTCGTGTCCCTTTACAACAGATTACCTCTACGTTACCACTAGAAAACTACTAGCTAGCAGGGTGATCTCCTATCTCTCGATAAGACAGACTTGAATCGAGGTGTGGTTGGTGTGATGTAGTATCACAGTTTGTTTGAAGCTCTTAGTCTGGTTCAGAGAATGCTTGAGAGTATGTTATCAATATAGCTCGCGTGCGTGTTCTATTTTCTCCAGACCATGGCTCCAAATATTTATAGGCATTGAATTTAAAATTCTAGCCGTTTGTTGATTGGCGTGAGATTGATTGTAGATTGCCAATCGCTGATATCCATCATATCTCTTCTTGCCTTGTAGAAAACATTAACTCAATCTTTTAAGTATGGAAAACAGATAGCTAACGGCTTCTTTCCTTCTTTGTGTCAAACGAAGATTCTCTTCCCAATCCCTGTTGGATTGACGTGGCAAGATGGTATGATGTGTAGGATGATGTCATCTGGTGGTTTGATGACTCTATCGATCTGGTCTTCAGCTATGAGTAACGATCTGGTCAGTGATCTGGTCGCTGTTTGTTACAGCAGATCGATTCCTTTTTGGCGTGAAATCTTGGCCTTCATCCTATGCTATCTATAGAAATGACTTCTATAGGAATAATTCCTTTATATGTCAAGTCATCTCCTAATCTGTTCTCTAACAGAATTCACTTTGTATGTAGTGATCTGTTTACACGTAGAACATTTTAATACTAAAAAGAGCTAAGTGTGTTTCGAAGGATCATCATCAAAACCAAAAATACATTAGGGTTCCCAACAATTTTCCCCTTTTTGATGATGTCGAAACCACACTTTACAAATATGCCCTAATAACTTATTGAGAGTAATCTGGTTAGATAGCCAGATTGATTATGTTTCGTTATTAGGTTATAACGATTAAAGCAGTTTATATGTTCTGGACAATAGGAAGTTGTCATCAGAAACTCAAATGAACTTCAATAGATAAGGGCAAATTCTGATTACAGTTCATCATAACAAGAATAGGAATAACAGATCATAAGTATATGAAAAAGTATAACTATCTGCTCTTCCTCCTCTACTCTTGTTGTTTCTTCATTTTGGCCCTTGTCTCATCAGAAATGAGTTGTACACTCTCATAGAATCCTTCTCTCACTCTTATATAATTAAGGTCCTCAGCATCAATCTTGTAGCCTCTGTTTTCTGCGAGCTGGTTTATGATTGTGAGAAGGAATGTCTTGTTAGGGAGCTCAGTGCCTGGTATGTTGGGGCAAGTTCTGTATTCCCTCTCCGGGGCAGTAATTTGAACTTGTGCCTTTGCTGCAGCTTCTCTTATTCCCTCCACCAGATCTTTTGCGTCATTTAGGTTCAGAAAAAGATTGAAAGCCTCATTAGGTGTCCCCTCGCCGTATGCTGGTTCTTTGAGAAAATAGCGACACATAATGAAACCATATCTAAGTCCTTCCCATCCCTCTTTTAGGTTCTCTGGGACCCAGTTGGTCTCTCCTTCTTTAGACTTTGTTGTTCTGATTGGAGCAGATGAGAACCAGCCAGATCCAGATCTTTTATTTCTCTTTAGTGGTTGAGGTTGGCTCGATCTGCTTGAAGATGTTGTCTTTTGAATTTGAGTAGATGGAGCAGATGGTGGAGTTGGACGATCTGTTGCAATCTGTTGCTCCTGTTGAACTTCTGTTCTTTCATCTATGGCAGCAGATTGCAACTTCCCCTTCGCAACCGATGACTTTTTCCCTTTCCTAGGTCCTTCCCCCTTTTTGACATCATCAACATACATCTGGATGAGTGCCTTAAGGGAGATGACCTCTTCTTTCAAGTCTTTCAGTTCTTTTGCAGAGTCTATCTTTTGTGTCAGCAAAGCGTTGATGTTTAAGTTGGAATCATCAATTTTCTTCTCTAGTGAGGCTCTGTTGTTGAGCAGATCAGCCTTGTAGCTTTCTTGGTCTGCTTTGATAATTGCAATTTCATCAAAAAATGTCTCAATCAGTGTCTTTGTTGGGTAGCGCAGATCGCTCAACTTCCTCTCAAAAAGATTTTTGCCATCTGATTCAAACTTTCTGAACATGGCTCTTGTTTCTGCATTTGCCTCTTTGATCACATCAGCTGCTATGCCATCAGTTTGTTCCTTGACAATGGTATGAACCATGTCTTTTTCTTTCTGAGCAAATTCGGTCACAATCTTGTACATTTCATTAACCTTGAGCTGCATGGTTCCTAGAGTCTGATCGATCTGTGCCTTTCTCTCCTCTGCAGCAGATCGATCATCATCCATCTTCTTGCTCAGCTCTTCAAGCTTCAATCTGCATATCCTTCTCAATTCTGAGTCCACTTTGTCAACATGTGACTTCAGGTGATTGTTGAAGTCTGTAAGAATTTGAGTAACCTGGTCTTGGACTGTGGATAATTTCCCATACATGTATTTATCCACCTTTTTGGAAATCAAGTCTTTTACTTGTTCATTTGACAGTGATTGATGCTGGGTCATCAATATGTCTTCCAGATTTGTCATCTCTACATATTCATCCATCTAGGCTGCGACAGCTGGGGTGTATAAATCATCAGTAAGCTTGCCCCCAACCCTCTGTCCAGCAGGCTCAGCCTCCTCTCTTGGGTGAGTAACCACTACAATGGGAATTTTAAGTTTCTTGGCTGGTTCCCCCTCAACCTGTGCAGTGGGTGTCACTATCTGCTCTCCAGCATCAGCCATGTGCTGATCTGGTTCAGGTTCTGTGAGTGCTGCACCCTGTTGTTGAGCGTCAGATGGTTCTACTTCAGTTCTTGCTTCCTCAACTGCTTCCTCTTCAATGCTTTCAAAAAATTCTAGCATGTTGGCTTTCTCATATTCAGATCGAAGGTCGATCTGGAGTTCTTTGGCTTCGAATTTTGACATGCCCAGAATGTCTGGTTTGTATGTCTCCCTCAACTCAGCAATAGATGATGCAGTGAAAATGTTGAGCAGGGTGGCTTCTTCGATCTTTAGAGCGAGTATCGATCTGGTTCAGAGAAGGGCATCAAGGACATAGAACTCTTTGTCCTTGATAAGCAAAAGGAATTTGAGGCGTTTGGCTGCTCCATAGGTTTCTGGAGTAAGTTGTATCCCAGGAAAAGTCCGAAGAACAGAGTGATCTGCTTCAGTTTCGAGCATCCTCACTACAGTCTCTGCCTTCTTCATTTCTTCCTCCTCATCAGTAGATTCCTCTTCTCCCTCGACCTCCTCATCGATCTGCTCTAGGTGTTTTGCAGATGATGGACTGGCAGTGTGAGTTGGGGAGAAGTCCTTGGCTTGATTTGGGTCCAAGGATGAGATAGGAGCTACATCCTCTGGTGGTCCACCCACCAAGACCTCTTCCTCCTCAACCTCCTGTTGAGGGATAGTTGGTTCAGTAAAAGCAGGTTCTTCGACCTGGACTTCATCTGCTAGTTTCTGAAGTCTTATTCTTTTGGGATTGGGTGGCTGGGCTGCTGTGGAAGCGTCAGTGTCAACTGAGCTCGCCCTTCTTGTAACTCGCTTGGTAGGGGTTCGATCAGCTTGTTTCTCTTTGGTAACTCGTGTTTTTGTAGACTTCTCAGCTGGGGCAGATGGAGGGATCCAGATGGGGTTAGAACTACCAATCTCTATCAACGCATTTGCAAAAACAGGGTCAGTTACCCTTGCAATCAAATTTGCAGAAATGCCCATAGACATCTCTATCTGATGTTGGTCTTTTGGAAAGTGTAGTATGGTGTTGAACTCTACTATTGTATCCCACTGGTGTTGTGGAAAGAAGGATTCCAGCATGAAGCTGATTTTGGTGGAGTGCCTTAAGCTGCTCCTCTTCACCTCGATCCCAGGGTTGCCTCCTTTTACAAAAATAATCATCTTGGCCTCCTTAGCCAAGAGATCAAATAGTATCCTGCTCCAGTTAACCGGTAGGTTAAGCACGATGGCAGCCAGGATCTTGAACTTCTCGGGAGTGACCTGGTCATAAGAACCATTGTGGTTGAAGAAGATCCGTTGGACAAACTCAAAGAGGATCCTGAATTCGGGTGCAAGAAGGGCTCTGTTGAACATCTTGTTCATGTAGCGAATATGCACTACCATCACCATTTCTACAGCCTCCTGAAGCTGTTCTTCGCTAATATCTCCCAGGCTGAGACCTTCATCCTTCAACTTGTAAACATCATTAATAATATTTATTACGTTGTAAGTGGTGTTACTGATGGTGTTCCCTTTGCTAACCCTAATGGTTGCTTCGTTTCCACCCTTCTCTCCCTGCCACGAGAGATAGAATGCTGCTACTTCTTTGGGCAATAAGTGGATAGGATGGGTGGTGATTATATGGTGAAATCCTACAAGGAAATCAAGACAATAGATGTGAGCACTATCCTTCCACCAATGAAGTATAAGTGCACAACAACAGTTTACAGAATATAACGTTTTGTATCACAGTACAAGTGAGCATACACATGCAGACAGGTAAAAAGGATTTTCAATACGAGTTTGAGAGATTTCATAACATTCAAGATATAGAGCAGTTAAAAATAAGAGACATCTCATAAAATTTAAACCTTTGCAGCGTCTAACAAGGTCGAAGGCCTTGTCCAGTTTATGAAAACCGAAGGTATCAAGTACTGCAAAGAGGTCTTGATGAATATAGGGTTTCAAGAAATTCACTTGCTCAAGAAATTGTGAAGATTTGGGTGCCATTTCGGTAAGAAACAGAGTGATTTTGAAGTTTTGAGAGAGTTTGGAAGTGTTTAAGGAAGAAGAACAGTGTATGTAAGTGATAGATGAACCGCCTTATCAAAGAGTATATATATAGGTAGATAAGCTATAAGAAAGAGTAATATATTAATTGATTTACTTCCCTTTTTCAGCTTTTTCCCGCCTCTTGAGTTATAGGTTTAGGACCTATTAACTTCTCTTTTTTTGCATTTGATACACGCGCTTTGATCATACGGTTGTAGTGTGGCGCGTTGTTTTTATAGCCGTCACTTTTCTTCCTTTTTCTTGATTTGGTAAATATCTCCTGGATCACGTTTCTCAAACACTGTACTTAATCATCAAAAATAGAGGATTTGGTATATTTATGTCAGTATTAGATATAGGAATTATGACATAATCGCCGTATCTTGTTGACTTTCCCCCTTGACCAAGTAATGGGAGTATAATTAAAAGATTTAATTAATATCCACGTGGCATCTAGTAATCTGGTCCAAATCGATCTCCCAATTAACGAAATGTTGTTAGTACAATCGATCTGTTTATGCCATTTTCAAGTTTTGGACATTAATCTTGTGTGATGATCTGCTAATAATTCCCGGTTGGAATTTAAACCATCTGATCATCAATCTTCTATTTGAGTGATCTGGTGTCAATTCCAGTTGGAATTTTACATGGCCTGTTTATATGAATCTTGTTTGTATCGATCTGGTTCAAGTTCCCTGTTGGAATTTTGAACTTGATTTGATCTGGTTCTATCTTCAAGATTTAATAATCCTAATTTACTACAAAGCATCTTGAACCTTTCTTCTGGTAATGCTTTAGTGAGAATGTCAGCCCTCTGTACTTCAGTGTGTATTTTCTCGATCTGTACATGTTTTCTTTCAACATGATCTCTTATAAAGTGATGTCTTACGTCCACATGTTTGCATCTGGTATGCAAAACAGGATTCTGTGTGATAGCTATAGCACTTGAGCTATCACAGAAAATTGGTATATCCTTGACATCAATCTCATAGTCCTTCAGTTGTTGTCTTAACCACAATATTTGTGCACAGCAACTTCCAGCTGCCATATATTCTGCCTCTGTGGTTGATGTGGCAACAGATGTCTGTTTCTTTGAGAACCAAGAGATCAGTTTATTTCCTAAAAACTGACATGTACAAGATGTTGACTTTCTGTCTAGCTTGCATCCAACATAGTCTAAATCTGTGTATCCAGTTAGCTCAAAGTTGTCTTCACATGGGTACCATAATCCTACATGGGCTATTCCCTTAAGATATCTTAATATCTACTTAGCTGCTTCCATGTGAGATTCTTTGGGATTTTCTTGATATCTTGCACATACACCTACTGCAAATGTGATGTCAGGTCGACTAGCAGTTAGGTAGAGTAATGATCATATGATCCCTCTGTATTGTGTAATATTAGCTGGTTTTCCCTCTGGACCAGGATCAATTTTCCCATTGGTTTGCATTGGGATTTTGACTGATTTACTGTCTTTCATCCCAAACTTAGTAAGCAGATCGTTGATGTATTTTGTTTGATTAATGAAGATAACATCTGGTTCTTGCTTGACCTGCAAACCTAGAAAGAAACTCATCTCCCCCATCATGGACATTTGATATTTATTTTTCATAAGTTCATGTCACATAAATAGATCTGTACTAAGAGGATATTTTCTTTGACTTTGATGATGAATAAAGTCTTGTCAACTGATCCTCTTCTGAATCTAGAATCTAGTAGAAATGTTGATAGTGTCTCATACCAAGCTCTAGTGGCTTGTTTAAGACCATAGACTGCTTTTGTCAGTCTGTATACTTTCTGCTTTGGATCCGCTTCTTCAAATCCAGGTGGTTGTTCCACATAAACTTCTTCTTCAAGGATACCATTTAGGAAAGCACTCTTGACATCCATCTGGTATACTTTGAATCGTTTGTGTGCAGCATATGCTAAGAATAGCCTAATTGCTTCTAGTCTGGCTACGGGTGCAAATGTTTCATCAAAATCAATGCCTTCTTGTTGATTATAGCCTTTAGCTACTAATCTGGCTTTGTTTCTGACTACTTCACCATTCTCATCTCGTTTATATTTGAACACCCATTTTACACCGATCACACCTTGGTGTTTAGGTCTGTCCACGAGATACCAGACCTCATTTCTTTTGAACTCATTGAGCTCTTCTTGCATTGCTGTAATCTAATCGGCATCTTGTAATGCTTCATGAGCATCAGATGATTCAATGCGAGAGAGATAACAGCTTAACAATGCACTTTCTCCATGCATTCTTTTGGTTTTCACACGATCTGATGGGTTCCCAACAATCTGTTCTGGTGGATGATCTTTTATCCATCTCCTTCTCCTGATCATTTCTTCATCAGATATCACAGGGTCAGGTTGATTGGTTGGTTCCTTAAATTCAGTGTAAATTGTGGGTGATGCTTGGAATGGGTTCTCATCTGTTCTGTCTTCTTGATTTAGATTTCCAGATTGATCATCTTCTGCAATGACTGTTTCACTGCTTTCTGTTGGTGATCTGTTTTCATCCAGTTTAGTTTGGATTGTTCCCCCTTGCTGTATTATTTCTTCAGCAATTGGTGGAGTATTGATGTCTTCATCATCAATTTTTGAATTCCAGATAAGAATATCTTCAAGTAATAGTTCATTCATCTTTCTCGTAGTCATCTGGTTCTCGATCTGTTGATTATCCAGTGACCTGTACTCAACAATAGACTCATCAAAAACAACATGAGGTGTTACCTCCACAATATGAGAGTTCTTATTGTAAACTCGATATGCTTTACAACATCAGAATATCCTAAGAATATTCCAGGGTCAGTTTTGCTATGAAAAGTCCTCAATTGAGATTTTTCATTGTTGTGTATGTAACACAAACAACCAAAAGAGCGAAAGTAAGAGATCTTAGGCTTTCTGTTGTTCCAGATCTCATAAGGAGTCTTTCCATGTCTGAGAGTTATTGATGATCTGTTCTGAGTATAACAGGTTGTGTAGATTGCTTCTGCCTAGAACTTCTTGGGTAGATTGGTAGCATTTAGCATAGTACGAGCTGCCTCTTTAAGTGATCTATTTCTCCTCTCAACGACACCATTTTGTTGAGGTGTTCTAGCAGCTGACGTTTGATGAGTGATTCCCATTTTGTTGCAATATGCTTCAATCTTCTGGTTGAGAAATTCTGTTCCTCGATCTGTTCTGATAGAAGTTATGCTCATCTCTTTCTGTTTGGTGATCTTATGTAGAAAGTCAGGGAGTTTTTTTAGAGTGTCTTTCTTCTTGAACAGAAAGATGACCCAAGTGAACCTTGAGTAATCATCTATGATTATTAAGGTGTATTTTCTCCCATTTATACTTAGAGGTTTGACTGGACCAAACAGATCAAGATGTAAAAGCTCCAGTATTCTTCATATTGAGTGAGCTGTTTTGCTTGAAAAGGATGATCTGGTCTGCTTCCCAGCTTGACAGGCCTCACATATATTATCTTTATCATACACTTGATCTGGTAGTCCTTCCACTAGTTTTTCTTTGGCAATCCTGTTGATTGACTTAAAATTTAGGTGGCTTAATCTTTTATGCCATAACCAACTGGTTTCTGATACAGTTTTAGTTATCAAGCATGTCTCGATCCTGGTTACCATTAGCACAGAACTGACTTACAGAAAATAGAATGTGACTAAGACCCTCAACATACGAAACATTTGAGATGGTGGTCTTGCCAACTTTTATGTTTCCATATCCTCTGGTGTATCCTTTTGAGTTACACCCAAAGGTGACCTGAGGTCCTGGTTTTTCAATGTAATCTGATAGTAGATTCTTATCAGATGTCATGTGCTTCGAGCATCGACTATCTATTATCCAGATTGCTCCTCTAGCTATCTTGTTCCTTCTTGCAGTCTTCTGATCCTGCAATTAATAAAACTTAGCTACCCTTCAACGTTTGGGTGCTTGGTTATTAGCAAATGTTCCCTTTCGAATACAGAACATTTTAGGGTTAGGAACATAAATATAACAAGTAATGATATTCCCATCATTGTCAATTTTAGATAAGGAGTGAATTTCAGATGGATGGAATCTCTCTACTCCATCGTTCTTCAGATTCTTCTTGATAGGTAGTGTCCTTTTGACATTCTTTGTTCGGTTCCCATTTTTATTTGGCAATGTCCTGTTGACATTATTCTTATGAACATGATCTGTTTCTGTGTAACATGCTGGTTGACCCTTTGTTTTATAGTACTGCCTGTTCACGGTCTCTTTCATGATCATCTTTTGGGGATGGCCTTTCTGGTTTTTCAAGTTTTTCACTTGATCTGATATTTGTTTCCTCTCTGGTAAAAAGTTGATGGTACTAGAAGATTTTTCTGAGTGGCCTGGATATCCTAATCCAGATGTGCCCTGTTGTTGCAGGTTGATTAGCATCTTAGCACGTTCATCACTCTTGTAAATCATCTCTTTCCCTTTCTTTATTTTCTCTTCAGGAACACTGTTTCTTGTAATAAGATCCTTCACTTTTGAATTCAATGAATGAATCTCACTGTCTTTTCCCTTGATCTGTTCTCTAAACAATCTCTTGATGCTCGAATAGCTTTTGAACATCTCATTTACTTCTTCCCAAGAGTAATCAGTTTGATCTTCTTTACCCTGTTCTAGATTGATATCATTTGAGGAATTGGAATAGCATGAATTTACCTCGACTTCGTCCAGACCGTTGTCTAGTCCCACATAGCATTTATCCCAACCTTCTTCGTCATTAGCAAAGAAGGCTTCATCATTTTCTGATGAGCTATCTGAGAAATGACTCGAGCTGCTTGATTCCTGTTCAGCTAACATGGCTTTTCGTTCATGTTTGAGTTTTCGATCTCTCTTTGCTCTCAACTCTTCTCTTTGGCTTTTGGAAAGATCAGGACAGTCTGGTTTGAAGTGACATGTTCTGCCACAACCAAAGCAGGTATAATCTGTAGAGTTAGATGTTTTAGAGATTTTACCAGTCTGCTGTTTTGATTCTTCCTTTTTATCAGATCGTTCATTGTCACGCTTCTTGTAGAATTTGTTTTTGTTGTCTTTATAGAAACGTCTGTATTTCTTCGATCTTATCTCCATCTTGTCCATACGTTTGGCGATCATTGCAAACTCTTTTAACAGTTTGTCATAGCCTTTCTCTTCATCTGGTAGAGAAGGTTCAGAAGGTTCATCTGGTTTGCTCTTCACTTTGAAGGCTACTTTTTTTTTCCTTCTTCGAGCCGCTTTCTGCCTTTTTAGACAAATGATCTGGTCCACGAATTCTCTGTATATCGCATTCATGGCCTTCAAGGTGATCAAACAACGCTTCAGTAGATAGTTCATTGAAATTTGCACGTAGAGGTTGCATAGCAGCATATATCTCCCTACTAGGTGGAAGTGCTCTTAGTACTTTCATATTCTTCTCTCGTTGAGTATATTTGTTCTTATTGAATGCTGACATCTCAAGGAGGATTCCAGTGAATCTCATCTTCATTTGTTCTATTGTCTCGCTTGGTTTCATCTTGAATTCATCATATTTGTTACAGGCGAGAGACAACTTGTTCTCAATCATTACTTCAGATCCTTGACATAAGTCTCTTAGGGCTTCCCACATCTCTTTGGCAGTATCCAGATCTTGGATTTTGGCCAGATGTACCCCTTTGACTGTGCTAGAGATGATTCCCAGATTGGCTTCACGGCGTTCTTCTACAGTGTATTTTCTTGGATCTTTGGGAACTATCTGTGTAGTTACACCAGTCACATTGGTTACTGTCACTTCTTCTGTGATCTGTAGTTGACCATCTTCGATAACTTTCCACATCAGATAGTGATGGGCTTTGAGTGCCATCTTGATTCTGAAACTCCATTCTCCTAGATTTATTCAAGTTGACCACGCAGGTATAAGCCTTGTGAAACAAAAACAATGGTCATTTGAACCACTGCTCTGATACCACTTGTTGGTCCCGAAAAAGCAAGGTTTGGTGTATGGGGGGGGGGGGGATACACCAAATACAAACTTTTCAGTTTACTTGATAAATTATTAGAGAGTTCAAACTATTCTTATTTAAGAAATTGCTCGGCAGATGACTAACCAGATTGATACTCAGATCGTTACCAGATTAGTCCAAACAGATTACTCTCTAGTGCAAACACTTAGTCAATAATAAGAGTGATCTTATTACTTTCTGAGTATTGTGAGTGCGGATATATGGTGGATTTAATGAGTGCTCTTGTTTAGAAAACCTTAGGGATTAATCAGGTTGTTAAGCAGATTGATTGAGATGCAGATTATATGATAGTGCATGTTGGTCCCGAAAGAGCAAAGTTTGGTGTATGGGGGGGGAATACACCAAATACTAACTTTTCAGTTTACTTGACAATTTATATGAGAGCTCAAGCTATTCTGTATAAGAAATTGCTTGGGATGACTGACCAGATCAATAAACAGATCAGTATCTGGTTTAGTCCAAACAGATTACTCTCAAGGTGAAAACACTTAACAGATAATAAGAGTGATCTTATTTCCTTTTGAGTGTAGAGTGAGTGCGGAATAATGGTGGATTAATGATTGCTCTTGTTTTGAAAACCTTAAGGAATTAATCAGATTGTTTAAAACAGATAGATTCAGAATGCAGCTAATATGATAGTGCAGGAGGTTAGGATAATAAACAACAGATAATAAGAGTGCAGAAAAGTAAAGCACACGATGTTTAACGTGGTTCGGGAAATCCCTACGTCCACGATCTGGTCAAACCTAGACCAGATTATCCACTACTAGGATACTCTGCTTCTTTATACTCGTGGAGAACGAGTCACAAGTACCAATCACAACTAGACTGATACTTATGCACGAGTGAAGGGTCGTGTCCCTTTACAACAGATTACCTCTACGTTACCACTAGAAAACTACTAGCTAGCAGGGTGATCTCCTTTCTCTCGACAAGACCGACTTGAATCGAGGTGGTTGGTGTGATGTAGAATCACAAGATGTTGAAGCTCTAAGTCTGGAATGCAGAGTGCTTGAATGATAATTGCAGTATAGTTCGTGCGTATTCTCTTCTTCTTCCAGATTGTTGACTTCAACTATATAGGCATTGAATATTGAAATTCTAGCCGTTGTTGATTGGTGTGATATAGATGGTATATTGCCAATCAATGATTTTCATCATATCTGTTCTTGCCATATAGGAAAGGTTGACTCAATCTTTGATTTATGAAAATCAGATTGTTAACGGTCTCTTTCCTTATATGTTTTAATCGTAGATCAACTTTCCAAACCCTGTTGGATGGATCTTGATCTTGACGTGGCAAGTGCATATGATGTGTAGGATGATGTCAGCTAAAGGCTTGATGACTCAAACGCTCTGGTTCATCGCTGTAATCATCGATCTGGTCATCGATCTGGTCATCGATCTGGTCGCTGTCTATTACAGCAGATCGATTCCTTTGAGCGTGAAATCTTGACCTTCATCCTATTCTAAGTTGAGAATGACTTCTATAGGAATATATCCTTTACATTATAAGTCATCTCCTAATCAGTTCCAAAACAGAAATCACTTAAACTATAGTGATCTGGATTTTACACGAGGAACAGGTTAACATACAGACCAGCTAAGTGTGTTTCGAAAGACCATCATCAACACTAATCTTTAGGGTTCCCAACAATTTCCCCCTTGTTGATGATGTCGAAACCACACTTTTACAAAAGGATCCTATCTGCATAATACAGATCGGTCTGGTCTGGTTTTCCAGTTGTTGTTAGCACGTTATTAATGTTTATAACGTTTAAGGATATTTTATATGTGTTCTGGACAATGAGTTCTTGTCATCAGAAACTCAAAAAATGGATTTCATATATTGATAAGAAGACAAGAGAGGTTACAGATAAACAGAACAGATTATAAGAAAAGGCAGATCATAAAGATATAAGAAAATAAGACTACTATCTGCTTTTTCTTCTCTCCTCTTGCTGCTTCTTCATCTTTGCTCTGGTCTCATCAGAAATGAGCTGAACGCTCTCATACACTCCTTCTCTTACTCTGATGTAATCTGGATCTTCAGCATCCACTTTGTACCCTTTGTTTTCTGCTAGCTGGTTTATGAAATTCAGCAGAAAGGTTTTGTCCGGGAGATCTGTCCCAGGAATAGTGGGACAGGTCCTGAACTCCCTTTCTGGAGCAGTTATCTGGACTTGGGCTTTGACAGCAGCAGCTCTGATCTCTCCTACCAGATCCCTTGCATCATTCTGGTCAAGGTATAGGTTGAAAGCTTCATTTGGTGACCCCTCACAGTAGAGAGGTTCTTTGAGAAAATAGCGACACATGATGAATCCATATTTCAAACCTTCAAATCCTTCTTTCAAATGATCTGGGACCCAGTTGGTCTCTCCCTGTTTTAAAGATTTGCGAATGGGAGCAGATGAAAACCAGCTGGATCCTGCTTTCTTCTTTTTCTTGGAAGACTGGCTCGATCTGGTTGGAGAAAAGGTCTTCTGAGCTTGGAAGGATGGAGAACTGGCTGGTTTCTTTGCAGTTGAAGTACCAGATCCAGTCAGGGTCTTCTGTTTTTCTTCTGCTGCTTTCTGTTTCTTCTTTTCTTGAGCAGCAGATGACAGCAGCTTTTTCTTCTCAATTCCTTCCCCCTTTTCGACATCATCAATAAAAGATTGAATGAATGTCTTGAGGGAAGTGACCTCAGACTTCAGCTCTGCAACCTCTTTGTCTGATTCAAATCTGCTAGACAGCAGTGCAGTGATGTTGAGGTTGGAGTCATTGATCTGCTTCTGAAGAGAAGCCTGTGAGTTGGCTAGATCAGATTTGATCTCTTCTTGTGCTGCTTTGATGTCAGCAGTCTCATCAAAGTATGAAGTGATGAGGGTGGAAGTTGGGTAGCGCAGATCACTGAGTTTTCTTTCAACGAAATTTTTCCCATCAGCTTCAAACTGCCTTAGCATGGCTTTGGTATGAGAGATGGTTTCCTTGATAACATCAGCAGCTATCCCATCAGTCTGGGTCTTCACTATATCGTGCACCAGGTCTTTCTCTTTGTTTGCAAAGGCACTGATGATCTTGTACATTTCTTTCACTTTGAATTCTGTAGAAAACAGATTCTGATCAATCTGTGCCTTACGATCTTCAGCAGCAGCTCTGTCATCATCCATTTTCTTGCTTATCTCCTCAAGTTTCAAGCGACAGAGACGCCTCAGATCAGTGTCGACCTGGTTGACATGAGATTGCAGATGGTCATTGAACTCTGTTAGTATGCGTGTGGCTTCGTCTTGGACTGTGGTCAGTGTGCCGTACATATACTGATCCACCTTCTGGGAGATGAGATCTCGGATTTGTGTATGAGACAGTGATTGATATTGGTCCATCAATATGTCCTCCAGAGTGAATGACTGCACATGAACGTTCTGTGCTGCGGCAACAGCAGGAGTGATAATTTCATTTGTAAGTTCACCGCCAATGGTCTGACCAAGAAGTTCTTCCTCTGCTGATGCAGGTTCTTCCTCAGTTGGTGCAGGTGGGGTAGTGATCTGCACACCAGTGTCAGTCATGACCTGGTCTGGTGCAGGGTCTGCTATTGCTGCACCCTGTTGGTGAGCAGCAGATGGAATCTCAGTTTCATCTTCATCAACTACACTGTTGTAGAAATCCAGCTTACCAGCTTTCTCATAGATTTCTCTCAAATTAATCTGCAGCTTCTGAGCTTCTAGCTGAGCTAATGCAAGGATGGATTGAGAGAAGCTTTCTCTTAGCTCAGCAACGGATGAGACTTCAAAGATATTTAACAGTGTGGCTTCCTCTGCCTTGAGCTGGTCGATTGATCTAATTTTAAGCAGAGCAGCCAAGACATAGAACTCCTTGTCTTTGATTAGCAGCAGCAATTTGATCCTCTTAGCTGCATCATAGCTCTCAGGCGTGAGCTGGATGCCAGGAAATGTGCTGATTACTGCTCTGTCAGCTTCTGCTTCAATCATTTTCATAACAGACTGAGCTGTTTTATTCTCCACATCTTCATCTGAAGATTCAATTTCTTCTTCATCTTCTTCATTGATTTGTTCTAGAGGCTCAGCAGAAGATGAGCTGATCGTGTGAGCTGGGGAGAAATCCCTGGGCTGGTCTGGGTGTACTGTTGACAGAGGTTCCACATCTTCTGGTTCATCAACCAGTACTACCACTTCTTCCTCCTCAACCTCCTGTGGAGGGAGTGTAGTTTCTTGTGCTGGTTCTGGGCTCTGTTCTGACTCAGCCAATTTTTGAAGCTTTCGTCGTTTAGGTTTTGGTGGTTGTGCTGCTGTTGATATGTCAGTTTCAACCGAGCTGGCTCTCCTGGTTGTTCTCTTGGTAGGAGTTCTCTCTGATTGCTTCTCCTGGGTTGCTTGAGATTTTGTGGATCGATCTGCTGGACCAGAAGGAGGAATCCAGATAGGATTTGAACTTCCCATCTCCATCAGAGCGTTGAAGACTACAGGGTCTTTAGCTCTGGTAATCAGATTTGCCGAAATGCCCATCGACATCTCAATCTGATGTTGGTCCTTTGGAAAATGTTGTTTCGCATTGAACTCAACTGCTGCATCCCATTGGTGATGAGGAAAGAATGATTCCAGCATAAAGCAGATCTTTGTGGAGTGACGAAGTGTGCTCCTTTTAACTTCAATGCCAGGGGAGCTGCCTTTCACGAATAGGATCATCTTGGCCTCCTTTGCCAAGAGATCGTATAAGATCCTGCTCCAGTTGACAGGCAGATCAAGAACCACGGCAGCTAATATCCTGAACTTTTCAGGAGTGACTTGATCGTAGGATCCATTGTGATTTAAGAAAATCCGCTGAACGAATTCAAACAGGATCCTGAACTCTGGTGCGAGAAGTGAACGAACAAACATCCTGTTTGTGTAGTGGATAGGCACGATCATGACCATCTCCACAGCTTCTTGCAGCTGTTCTGCAGTAATTTCACCCAGTTTTATTCCTTCATCTTTGACCTTATAGGCAGCGTTGATAAGGTTGATAACATTGTAGGGAGTGTTGCTGACTGTATTCCCTTTGCTCACCCTGATGGTGGCCTCATCTCTACCTTTCTCTTCCTGCCATGAGAGGTAGAATGCTGCTACATCCTTAGGAAGGAAGTGCACAGGATGTGATGTAATTATATTGTAGAAACCTACACAGAACATATGTTGGTCCCGAAAGAGCAAGGTTTGGTGTATGGGGGGGGAATACACCAAACGCAAACTTTTCAGTTTACTTGACTATTTCAATCAGAGAGATGTAAGCTTTCTGAATTACAGATTGCTCTAGATGATAGAACACTATGATTTTCTAATCAATTAAGTTCTATCCAGGTAAGATCTCTCACGTGAGATAAACAAAGCAGAAAGCAAGTGTGAACTTGATTCCAAACAATGTTTTGTGTGCGGAATAATGGTGGACTTAGTCGGTGCTCTTGTTATGAAAATCTTTTGAAAACTTAATCGAGTATTTAGAAGATAGATTAAGAATGCAGGTTTGAATGAGTATGATAGATGCAGAATAAAAACAACTGAATATAAATGCAGAATTTAAATGGCACAGTTATTTTTACGTGGTTCGGGAAACCCCCTACGTCCACGATCGATCAAAGCTAGATCGATGAATCCCTTAACCTTGGATCTCTCGCTTATTTATCCTCGTTGAGTACGAGCCAAAACTCGCTTATTTATTCTCGTTGAGTACGAGATTACAACTCTCTTATTTAAACTCGTCGAGTACGAGATCTGGGTTTGGTTTATAATGGTTCTTCCTCCGAGCTTTTGGCTATGGAGGAAACTAGAACTATAGGCTTTGTAGGCTCAAAACTAATGTAAGTTCTAGTGGGTTTATCTTCAGAATAATTGGTGATCTCTCTCTAATTTACAACACTCATGGATGTATATAATCTATATCTAGTGTTGAATAAATCAATGAAGAACTGGAGAGAGTCTTGTAGCGATGTAGCTTTTTCTGGGCAATATCACGAACTCACCAACATCGTTTCTGAAGAAGGCTTGAAGAATTTTATAGGCATATTTGAATTATAGCCGTTTGTTGATTGGCATGATTTGATTTGTGGATTGCCAATCAATCATCTCTCTTCTTTCCTTGTAGAGTCGTTGATTGAATCTTCTATGGATGGTAAGCAGATCGTCTGTGATTGCTTTCCTTCTTCGTGTCAATCAGTGATTCTCTTTCCAATTCTTGATGGGTAAACTTTGACTCATTGGGTTCAGATCCTTCTGTTTTGTTTCTGGTTATGACCTGTCTGGTCTAATGCTTTTCTGGTTGAATCTTGCTTCAACTATCTGGTCTGGTTGTCCTTTCTTTCATGCAGCTCGCTGCTTTTGTTGATGATAGCAGCTCGCTGCTTTTGTTGATAGACAGCAGGTCGTTTTCTTCTTTGAACGATCTGCTGTGTACATTCAATTTAAACAGCTGGCTGAACATCGATCTGCTATCGATCTTCTATCGATCTGTTCTTACAGTTTAATATCATGCATATATAATATGGTTTCGCATCATCAAAACATATAAATAATGATTTCCACAATCATCAAAAAGGTTCCCAACAACATAGTAGTATAGATGTGAGCACTGTCCTTCCATCAGTGAAGTATAAGTGCCACAAGAACAGTTTATGCAGTTCTATGTAATTTACAGATATCACATACAAGAGAAAAGATACAGAGTAAAAACATTTAGACATAGAATACAAATTAAAAGCTAAAACATGAAACCTTTGCACTGACGAACGAGGTCAAATGCCTTCTCCAGTTTATGAAACCCGAAGGTATCAAGAACCGCAAAAAGGTCTTGGTGAATATAAGGTTTCAGATAGGTTGCTTGTTCCAGAAAAGCAGACGATTTGGGAGCCATTTTTGCTAAAAAGAGAGAATTTTGCAAGAAAGAAGTTTGGGAGGCAGAAAATTTGCTAAGTGTTTGAAAAAGGTTTGTAAGTGTAAGTGATACACGAACCGCCTTATCAGTCTATATACGCGAAAGAGAAGATAAACAAGGTAATAAATTATTGAGAAAATCTTCCCTTTTTACAGCTTTCCCGCCTTTCCATGTACTAGGTTTTCTACTCATAGTCGCCTCTCCTTTTCGTATGATGCACGCGCTATGATCGAACGGTTATGAGATGGCGCGTTATTTTTGATGCAATCTTTTATCTCCCTTTTTCTAGATTTGGTAGATATTTTTCTCGATCACGTCTCCCAATTACTGCATGCAATCATCAAAAATAGATGATTTTGAAATCTAATGTCAGAATAGAGATAATTAGTCGCCTTATATAGTTGACCTTTCCCCCTTAACCAAGTAATGGAATAATAATTAATAATAAATATTAATCCACGTGTCATTGGGTAATCTGGTTGAGGTCAATCTGGTTGAGCGTCTGTTAATCACTTTCTGTTCATGATATCTCTTATCTTTCTGGTTGAAGCTTTTCTGGTTCAACTTTCTGTTAAAGTTTAACTAACTTCACTTTGAGACTTGCTGGTCTGAGACTCTCTGGTTTAGCTTTCTGCCTCTGTTCAATCTGGTTGCTTTTTAGTAATTCCTGGTTGGAATTTTATTTAATCTGTATTGACATGTGTGTTAGTGATCTGGTGTTAGTTCCCTGTAGGAATTTCTAGTGATCTGGATCTTGTCACTCTGGATCATGATGATCTGGTTTTGATTCCCTGTAGGATTTTATCAATCTGGATCATAATGATCTGGTTTAGATCAATCTGGTTTAGATCAATCTGGTTAGATCAATCTGGTTAGATCAATCTGGTTTAGATCAATCTGGTTTAGATCAATCTGGTTTAGATCAATCTGGTTAGATCAATCTGGTTAGATCAATCTGGTTTAGATCAATCTGGTTCTCTCCTCAAGATTTAAGAGTCCTAGCTTTCCACAAAGCATCTTAAATCTTTCTTCTGGTAATGCCTTAGTGAGGATATCTGCTCTCTGAACTTCAGTATGTATTTTCTCAATCTGTACATGTTTTCTTTCAACATGATCTCTTATGAAGTGATGCCTTACGTCAACATGTTTGCATCTGGTGTGCAGCACTGGGTTCTGTGTAATTGCTATAGCACTTGAGCTGTCACAGAAAATTGGTATTTCCTTGACATTAATCTCATAGTCTTTAAGCTGTTGTCTTAACCACAGTATTTGTGCACAACAACTTCCAGCTGCCATATATTCTGCCTCTGTAGTTGAAGTGGCAACTGATGTCTGTTTCTTTGAGAACCAAGAAATCAGTTTATTCCCTAAAAATAGACATGTACCAGATGTTGACTTTCTGTCCAGTTTACATCCAGCATAGTCTGAATCAGTATATCCAGATAGCTCAAAATTGTCTTCACATGGATACCATAATCCTATATGGGCTGTTCCCTTTAGATATCTTAGTATCTTCTTAGCTGCTTCCATGTGAGACTCTTTGGGATTTGCTTGATATCTAGCACATACTCCTACTGCATAGGTAATGTCAGGTCGACTTGCAGTTAGATAGAGTAATGATCCTATGATCCCTCTGTATTGTGTAACATTAACTGGTTTTCCATCGGGATCTGGACCAATTTTCCCATTGGTCTGCATTGGGATTTTCACTGGATTACTGTCTTTTAATCCAAACTTGGTCAGCAGATCGTTGATGTATTTTGTCTGATTGATAAAGATACCATCTGATAATTGCTTGACCTGCAAACCTAAGAAGAAACTCATTTCTCCCATCATGGACATTTGATACTTATTTTTCATAAGTTCAGCAAATTTGTCACACAGATAGGTAGATTGAGATCCAAAAATGATGTCATCTACATAGATCTGGACTAAGAGAATGTTTTCTTTGACTTTGATGATGAACAAAGTCTTGTCAACAGATCCTCTTTTGAATACAGATTCTAGTATGAAGGTAGATAAGGTCTCATACCAAGCTCTAGGGGCTTGTTTTAGACCATAGACTGCTTTAGCTAGTCTGTATACTTTCTGATCTGGATCTGCCTCTTCAAATCCAGGTGGCTGTTCCACATATACTTCTTCTTCAAGAATACCGTTGAGGAAGGCACTTTTGACATCCATCTGGTACACCTTGAATCGTCTGTGAGCAGCATATGCTAAGAACAACCTTATTGCTTCTAATCTGGCTACTGGTGCGAATGTTTCATCGAAATCAATGCCCTCTTGTTGATTATAGCCTTTAGCTACTAATCTGGCTTTGTTTCTGACTACTTCACCATTCTCATCTCGTTTGTTTTTGAACACCCATTTTACACCTATTACACCTTGGTGTTTGGGTCTGTCCACGAGATACCAGACTTCATTTCTTTTGAACTCATTGAGTTCTTCTTGCATTGCTGTTATCCAATCTGCATCTTGAAGTGCTTCATAAGCATCAGATGGCTCCATGCGAGAGAGGTAACAGCTCAACAATGCACTTTCTCCATGCATTCTTCTAGTCTTCACACGATCTGATGGGTTCCCAACGATCTGTTCTGGTGGATGATCTTGTATCCATCTTCTTCTCCTGGTCATTTCTTCATCAGATAACTCAGGATCAGGTTGATCTGTTGGTTCCTCAAATTCAGGGTGTGCTGTTGTCGTAGCATGAAATGGATTCTCATCTGGGCTTTCTTCTGGATGTTGATCATCATTTGTGGTAATTGTATCATTGACTTCTGTTGATGATCTGTTCTCATCCAGGTTAGGTAGTAATATTCCCCCTTGCTGTATGATCTCCTCAGCAACAGGTTGAGTGATAATTTCTTCATCCTCACTCCTAGAATTCCAGATAAGAACATCTTCTAGTAATAGATCATTCATCCTTCTGGTTGTCACCTGATTGTCTGTTTGCTTTTCATCTGGTGATCTGTACTCAACAATAGACTCATCAAAAACAACATGAGGTGTTACTTCCACAATATGAGAATTCTTATTGTAAACTCGATAAGCTTTACTGATATCAGAATATCCTAAGAATATTCCAGGGTCAGTTTTGCTATCAAAAGTTTTCAACTGAGATTTCCCATTTTTGTGTATGTAACATAAACAGCCAAAAGTTCTAAAGTAGGAGATCTTAGGCTTTCTGTTGTTCCATATATCATATGGAGTCTTTCCATGTCTGAGTGTGATGGATGATCTGTTTTGAGTATAGCAGGCTGTGTATATAGCTTCTGCCCAGAATTTCTTCGGAAGATTTGTAGCATTAAGCATCGTGCGAGCTGCTTCTTTGAGTGATCTGTTTCTTCTCTCAACTACTCCATTCTGTTGAGGAGTTCGAGCAGCAGATGTCTGATGAGTGATTCCCATCCTGTTGCAGTATGCTTCAATCTTCTGGTTGAGAAATTCTGTTCCTCGATCTGTTCTGATAGAGGTTATACTCATCTCTTTCTGTTTAGTGATTTTGTGTAGAAATTCAGGGAGCTTGTCTAGAGTCTCTTTCTTTTTCAACAGAAAGATGACCCAAGTGAATCTTGAGTAATCATCTATGATTACCAAAGTGTACTTTCTCCCATTGATACTTAGTGGTTTGACTGGTCCAAACAGATCAAGGTGTAACAGCTCTAGTGTCCTTGATGTTGAGTAAGCTGTTTTGCTTGTAAAGGATGATCTGGTCTGCTTTCCAGCTTGACAGGCATCACATATGTGATTTTTATCATACACCTGATCTGGTAGTCCTTCTACTAACTTTTCCTTGGCAATCCTGTTGATTGATTTGAAATTAAGATGACTTAAT
>JAPKLX010004199.1:0-10253 GCA_026898415.1 Leonotis leonurus | reverse complement strand
GTAAGAGCATCATCAAAACTTAATAAATTTTTATGGGGTTCCCAACAATTTCCCCCTTTTTGATGATGTCAAAACCACACTTAGTTAAAACAATGTAACTTGTATCATGTTCTGGACAGATAGGTTAATTGTTATTTAAGATAAATAACAGTAAACAACAGAAAAGATATAAGAACTCCAAATTCATTGATATATGAATTGATGAGTACAGAAGGTCAACAGAAATAACAGAGAGACAAAAGCAGAAGATATAGAGATCTATCTAAGAAAACCATCTTGCAGCTCCACCCTTCTTCATCTTCTCCCTTTGTGCATCAGAAACCAGCTGGATGCTTTCATATATCCCATCTCTAACTCTGGCGTAGTTAGGATCATGGTTATCTATCTTGTATCCTTTGATCTTGGCCAGCTGGTTGATGTAGTTCAGAATATAAGTCTTGTCTGGAAGATTACTGCCTGGTATAGTTGGGCAGATCATGAATTCCTTCTCTGGTGCCTTCAGCTGGATTTTGGCCTCTTCTGCTGCTGTTCTGATTCTCTTTATTAGCTCTTGGTCACCAAAGTTCTCAAGGTATCTGTTGAAGTCCTCATCAGGAATTGATTCAGAGTATGTAGGCTCCTTCAAAAAATATCTATTCAAGATAAACCCTTGCTTTACTTTCTCCCAGTCAATCTGGTCCTCTTCTGGAACCCATGTATCTTTGGGTGTCTGTTTTTGTAATGACAGATTCCAGGAGAAGGACTTCTTCTTCTTCTTCTTTGATTGGGTTGTTGACTGAGAGGACTGCTGCTGTGAGCGTTCTGTAGATGTAGGCGAGGAGAAAGGTGTTTGATAAGACTTCTCTTTGGCTTCCTGGGCAGCCAGCTTTCTCTCTCTCTCCGCCTGATCTTTGTAAAATTGAGCTCTGAATACTGGATCACACGCTTGATCCATGCTCACTCCGAATAGCAGCAGTTCTGCTATCTGGTCCCCTTCATCTATAGGCTTCTTGCCTTTGTCTGGGATCTGCTGATGTGCTGGTTGAGGTGGTTCTGTTCCGAGCAGAGTGGGATCTGGTCTCGGTGGTGTTGTGGGTCTTGTTTGTGTCGGAGCTGGTGTTTCTGTTGTAGGCTCCACTTCTTCAGTTGTAACTTCCACCTCCTCTGTTCTCAAAATCTTGCTGCTGCCTTTTCCTCCTGTGTTTTTGCTTCCTGATTTTTCCCCCTTTTTGACATCATCAAATAGGGTACAGAGCAATGTGCGCAGTGAAGCAATCTCTTCTGTCATCTTCTCAAACTTTTCTTCAGCTTCTGATTTGAATCCAAGCAGAAAGTTGATGGTTTGGTTGGAGGCGTCCAGTTTCTGCTCTAACCTGCTGTTCATGGTTGACAAGGTTTTGTCATAGGTCTCTTGTAGCTCTTCAACAGCAGTCAGACGGGTGTTCTGGTTTCCAAACTCGTCAGGGGTTGGATACAGAAGATCATTTAAGACATCGACCTGGTTTTTCCGCATCAACTCCACAAATTTCTCTTTTTCAAAAAGAGCTAAGTGGGAGTGGATGGACAGGTCTGTGTCTTCCTTGAGTTGAGCAGCGAGTGCAGTTCCTTTCTTGTCAACAGCTGCACTGATTGATTCATCTTGTTTAGCTAGCAGTTCAGCAAGTAAGGCAGTGGCCTTTTCTGCTTTTTCATCAGTTCCAGTCAGACGGATATTGATTCTGTTCTGGTTAGCTTCAGCTGCTGCTCTGTCATCATCCATCTTTTTATTCAGATCATCCCTGATCTTTCTGATTTTGCCTCTGATGTCCTTGTCCATGTCATTGACATAGTCCTTCTGATGTTGGTTAAAATTAGTGAGAATCTGGGTGGCCTTATCTTGAATCGAGTTGCACACATCTGTCATGTGATCTTCAACTCGCAGAGTAATCAGATTATCCAGTTGATAATTGTTGAAGGTCTTGGGTTCTCTTTCCAACAATTCTTCCATGGTGTAGAAATTCACATGTTTCTTCAATTTCTGGGCAGCACCATGGGTGTATATTTCATTACTGGGTTCTCCGTCAATGTGTTGGCCTACTGGTTCATCATCTCCGGAATCCAGATCAATAATGGGTGTTTTCTTGGGAGACTGTTTTGTTGGTGGAGTTTTCTTGGGAGAATGACTTTCTGTAGGTGCTCCCTGTTCTGGTTGTTGTTGTTGTTGAGGTTGTTCAGAGCTTGATGTGGGCATGTCAATTTTCAGTGCTGCTGCCTCCTGCTTCATCAGGCCAGAGATAAGCTGGTGGTATTCTGTTCTGACTTCCTGGACAGTAGTAACCTGGAGTAGACTCAGTATAGTGGCTTCTTCTTTCTTCAATTCATCGATTGATTTGAGCTGGAGCAAGGCATCAAATATATAGTACTCACTGTCCTTGACCAGCAAGTAGAATTTGACTCTCCTAGCGGCTCCCAAGCTCTCTGGTAGCTGAGTGATTCCAGGAAATTCTTGCAAGACAGAATGTTCTGCCTCATTCTCCAACAGGTTGATGACATTCTCGGCTTGTTGTTTTCTCACTTCCTCCTCATCAGCAGATTCGTCCTCCTCTTCTTCACTGATTCTTTCCATTCTGCTCGGAGAAGGAGTGGCTGTTCTGGCCGGAGAAAAATCCTTCTCAGGATGGCTGGATTCGGGTTGAACCTCTGTTGGTTCTGGTTGTTTTGTTGCTGTCTGAGGTGCCTCTTCTTCTTGTTCTGGCAGGTCAGACTGGTCTGCTGTGGCTTCTGGTGGTGGTGATGATTGTTGAACCTTTTGAAGTCTGCGTTTCTTCTGTTTTGGCAGAGAAGCAGAGGTTTCTGTCTCAACAGAACTTCCTCTCTTACGTGCTGCCTTTTCTTTCACTGTCTTCTCCTTCTTCTTTTCCACACCTTTGGTAGGTGGCATCCAAGAAGGGTTGGAACTGCCCATTTCCAGTGCAGCAGCGCGGTGCACTTCATCAGAGATATTGTTAAAGAATTGAGGGGCAAGTCCCATGGACATCTCTAACTGGTGCTGGTCTTTGGGAATGGAGTGATTGATGTTGTACTCCTCAGCATCATCCCACATCTTCTTCTTGAAAAATTTTTCAATCATCAAGCTGATCTTGGTGGAATGTCTCAGGTTTCTCCTAACTTCCACCGAAGTGCCTCTGCCCTTGCTATCTTTGGTGTAAGTCACCAACTTTGCTTCCTTAGCCATCAATTCGAACAAAATTCTGCTCCAGTTGACTCGAAGATTGAGAATAATCGCTGTGAGAATGCGAAACTTCTCAGGAGTCACTTGATCATATGATCCACTGTGGTTGAGAAAGATCCGTTGAACCACTTCTAACAATAGCTTGAATCCAGGTTGGAGTAGAGATCTGTGGAACATCCGTCCAGTATAAGAGATAGGTATCACCAACATGATCTCAATAGCCTCCTGCAATTGTTCCATTGTGATATCTTCCAGAGCAAGACCTTCATCTTTCAGCCTGTAAGTTTGATTGATCATTTCAATCACATTGTACGGTGTCTTGCTTGTTCTATCACCAATCGGCATCAGCACATCTGCTTCAAATCCGTGCTTGTCATTCTGCCATGTTAGATAGAATGTGGCAACTTGCTTTGCCAAGAACATGTTTGGGTGAGCAGTAACAATGTTGCAAAAACCTTGCATCACAAGAACATTCAACACAAGTATATACATATTCATCAGTTCATATGAACAAGCATAAGTAGTTACAAAACACAGCAAGAACAACAGTTCATAGAATGAAGAATCACAGAATATGCAATAATATGCAGATAACAAAGAAGGTTGGGCAAACTGAAACCTTTGCAGCGTGAAACTAGGGCAAAAATTTCCTCAAGCTTTCGAAAGCCATGGGTTTCAAGTACAGCGTACGGTTCAGGTGAGAGAAATTTCTGAACCTCAGCTACGTGTTGTAGAAAGAGTGAGGTTTGAGGTGCCATAGTCAAATGCAAAGATGTTTTTGAGAAGGGATGCAGAGATTTTGAAATGCTTAAGTGCTTAGAATTTGGAGAGTGCTCAGTGCGATGAAAGTGAAGGTGAACAGTTTAGAGAAGATATCGCACATATATAGAACAATAATAATTAAGAGAAAAGAAATTCGAAGAGTTGAAAAGATTTTCTCCCCTTTTAGATTTTCCCGCTTCAAAATTTGTTTTGCCGCCTTTCCTTGCGTGAGATGAACGCTCTAGATCCTATGGTCTATATGCGAGCGTGTGCGTATCTCTTACTTTTGGCAACTTTCCTTTTTCCTGTTTCTTGCAGGGATTTCCTCGATCCCAGTTCCCAAGGTTGTGCTAATCATGACGAAAATAGAAGATTTATTAAATCTAGGATAAAAAAATATCTTTTACAGTCCTGTAACCTAGGAGAGTGACGTCTTTTATCTCGGCGCTTCACTTTCCTTAAAGGTTCCCCCTTGACTTAGCATTTAAGAAATAATTTTCACATGGCTTTTTCGTCAATTAATTGAGAAAATTATGCCACGTGTATTTTATTTCAACTGAGCTTTCTGTCATTCTTGTTATTAGCTTTCTGGTTTTAGCTAACTGGTAGCCTTCTGGTCATGACTATCTGGTAGTCTTCTGGTTTTGACTATCTGGGAGTCTTCTGGTCTTGACTATCTGGTAGTCTTCTGGTCATGATTATCTGGTAACCTTCTGGTCTTGGCTATCTGGTAGTCTTCTGGTCATGTTCATCCAGACTGAGTAGTCCAAGTTTTCCACACAGCATCTTAAATCTTTCATCTGGTAATGCTTTAGTTAAGATGTCAGCACGTTGGATGTCTGTATGAATCTTCTCAATCTTGATGTGCTTTCTCTCTACATGATCTCTGATAAAATGATGTCTTACATCGACATGTTTGCATCTTGTGTGGAGTACTGGATTCTGTGTTATAGCTATAGCACTTGAGCTGTCACAGAATATAGGTATCTCCTTTACATCAATCTCATAGTCTCTTAGTTGCTGTTTCAACCAGAGTATCTGTGCACAACAGCTTCCAGCAGCCATATACTCTGCTTCTGTGGTTGATGTAGCAACAGATGTCTGTTTCTTTGAAAACCAAGATATCAACTTGTTTCCAAGAAATTGACACGTTCCAGAAGTAGACTTTCTGTCCAGTTTGCATCCTGCATAATCTGAATCAGAATAGCCTGTAAGCTCAAAATTATCATCTTTTGGATACCAGAGACCAATATTAGCTGTTCCCTTAAGATATCTAAGTATCTTTTTGGCAGCTTCCATATGTGATTCTTTAGGATTTGCTTGATATCTGGCGCAAACTCCAACGGCATATGTGATATCTGGACGGCTTGCTGTAAGGTATAGCAGAGAGCCAATAATTCCTCTGTATTGTGTGATGTTTGCTGGTTTTCCTTCTGGGTCTGGATCTATCTTTCCATTTGATTGCATTGGAATTTTAACTGTTCTGCTGTCTTTCATTCCAAACTTGACTAGCAGATCATTAATGTATTTTGCTTGATTAACAAAGATCCCATCTGGTAGTTGTTTTACCTGCAATCCTAAAAAGAAATTCATCTCACCCATCATGGACATTTGGTATTTGTTCTTCATTAGTTCTGCAAATTTGTCACACAGATAGGGAGATTGTGATCCAAAGATTATGTCATCGACATAAATCTGGACCAGCAGAATATGTTCTTTGACTTTGATGATAAACAGTGTCTTGTCGACAGAACCTCTTCTGAAACCTGATTCCAGTAGGAATGTTGATAATGTTTCATACCACGCTCTGGGTGCTTGTTTCAAGCCATAGACAGCTTTGGCTAGTCTATATACTCTCTGGTCAGGATTTTCTTCTTCAAAACCAGGTGGTTGCTCAACATACACTTCTTCTTCAAGTATGCCATTAAGGAATGCACTTTTAACATCCATTTGGTATACCTTGAATCTCTTGTATGCAGCATATGCTAGAAATAGCCTGATTGCTTCTAATCTGGCCACTGGTGCAAAGGTTTCATCAAAATCGATACCTTCCTGTTGATTGTATCCCTTTGCAACAAGTCTAGCTTTGTTTCTGACTACTTCTCCATTCTCATCACGTTTGTTTTTGAATACCCATTTTACACCTATTACTCCTTGATGTTTTGGTCTGTCAACCATGTACCAGACTTGGTTTCTCTTGAACTCATTGAGTTCTTCTTGCATAGCTATGACCCAGTCTGCATCTCTAAGTGCTTCATAGGTGTCAGAGGGTTCAACACGTGATAGATAACAACTGAGAAGTGCACTTTCTCCATGCATTCTTCTAGTTCTTACTCTATCTGTTGGGTTCCCAACAATCTGTTCAGAAGGATGATTTTCTTGAATCCATTTCCTTCTGCTAGACATCTCCTCTTCTGATATCTCATGTTCTGGTTCATCTGTTGGGTCCTCAAATTCTGGATGAGAAGTTTGAAATGGATTTTCATCTTCTGGTTCTTCTTGATCATTATTCCAACCATTTGTATTGCTTGATTCTTCTGGTTGATCTGGTTCTGGTTCATTAAGATTATTTTCACCTTCTGGCTGATTGCCTTCTGGTGTTGTCTGTTCTGTTCCCCCTTGCTGTAAGCTTACTGTTTCAGCATTATTTGGAACTTCAATCTCATTCTCTTCGGATGTATTCCAGATCAGAATATCTTCAAGCAGAATAACTTTTGCTTTCTGGTTCTTGTTCTGGTCTTGTGATTGTTCAACACCTAATTCTCTGTCACTAATAACAGATTCATCAAAAACAATATGAGGTGTTACTTCCACAACTTGAGTCCTCTTGTTGTAAACCCTGTAGGCTTTGCTAACATCAGAATATCCTAAGAATATTCCTGGATCAGCTTTGCTATCAAAGGTTTTCAACTGAGATTTCCCATTATTGTGTATGTAACACAGACAGCCAAAAGAACGAAAGTAATGAATTCTGGGTTTTCTGTTGTTCCATATCTCATAAGGTGTCTTCCCATGTCTGATTGTAACAACTGATCTGTTCTGTGTGTAGCATGCTGTATAGATGGCTTCTGCCCAAAATTTCTTTGGTAATCTGGTTGCATTGAGCATAGTGCGAGCTGCTTCTTTTAATGATCTATTTCTTCTCTCAACTACTCCATTCTGTTGAGGTGTTCTTGCAGCAGATGTCTGGTGAGTAATTCCCATCTGGTTGCAGTATTCCTCAACTTTCTGGTTTAGAAATTCTGTTCCACGATCGGTTCTGATGGTGGTAACAGAAACTTCCTTTTTCTTGGTGATCTTGTTGAGAAAATTTGGCAGCTTCTCCAGAGTTTCTTTCTTCTTATGCAAGAATATTACCCAAGTGAATCTTGAATAATCATCAATGATGACTAGAGTATATTTCCTACCATTTATGCTTAATGGTTTGACTGGACCAAATAAGTCTAAATGTAGTAATTCTAGTATTCTGGTTGAGCTCTGGGCAGATTTGCTTGAAAAAGATGATCTGGTCTGCTTTCCAGCTTGACAAGCTTCACAAACGTGACTTTTGTCATAGACTTGTTCTGGTAATCCTTCCACTAGTTTCTCTCGTGCAATCTTATTGATTGACTTGAAGTTGAGATGGCTTAATCTTTTATGCCATAGCCAGCTAGTTTCTGACACTGTCTTTGTGACCAGACAGGTCTCTATCTGGTTGTCCCATTGCACAATATATAATCTGTCTTGCAATTTCCCGGTAAGGAGTATCTCATCTCCTTCCTTATTCTTAACCAGACAGTTGTTAGCATTGAAAACAATCTGATTACCATTGGTACAGAACTGACTTACAGAGAACAGATTGTGGCTGAGACCTTCAACATATGAGACATTTGAAATGGTGGTCTTGCCTACTTTTATGTTTCCATATCCTCTGGTATATCCTTTTGAATTACATCCAAAAGTGACATGAGGTCCTGGTTTCTCTATGTAGTCTGATAGTAGGTTCTTGTCACATGTCATGTGTTTTGAACAGCCACTATCAATTATCCAGATTGTTCCTTTTGCAATCTTGCTTCTTCTTGCAGCTTTCTGGTCCTGCAATTAAGTAGATTTAGCTACCCTTTATTGTCTGGGTGCTTGGTTATTAGCAAAGATCCCTTTTTGAATCCAGAATAGCTTTAAATTTGGAACAGTGATGTAGCTAGTGATGATATTCCCATTCTCATCAACAATGGACTTTGATTGAAGAACAGAAGGATGATATCTCTCTGATCCTTTGCTTTCTGCTTTCTTCTGTGGTGTCCTGTTGACTTTAGTTTTGGGCTGATGTTTAGATTCAGTGTAGTTAGCAGGATGTCCTTTGATTTGGTGATATTGTCTGTTACCAGCTTGCTTAATCACCATCTTCTGGGGAAGATTTTTATTATTTTTCAAGTTTATTACTTGATCTGGTATCTGTCTTCTTTCTGGTACGAATTTCATTGGACCTGCTGCTTTTTCTGTATGACCTGGATATCCTAATCCAGAAGTGCCCTTTTGCTGCATGTTAATTAGCAGTTTAGCACGTTCATCACTCTTGTAGATCATCTCTTTTCCTTTCTTGATCTTCTCTTCAGCAATGTCATTCCTATTTATAAGATCTTTGACTTTTGAGTTCAAGGAATGAATCTCACTGTCTTTGCTCTTGATCTGTTCTTCCAGAACATTGATGTTAGCAACAAATTTAGTGTTTGCTTTACTCAATATCTCTTCAGTTTTCTTCAATCTGTCATTTTCTTCAACAACTTCTCTGAAAAGTCTCTTGATACTTGAGTAGCTTTTGAACATCTCATTAACTTCATCCCATGAATATTCATCTTGGTCTTCTGTTTCCTGTTCCAGATCAGTATTATTTGAAGAGTTAGAGTTGCAGGAATTTACCTCTACATCATCTAGACCGTTGTCTAGTCCTGCAAAGCATTCATCCCAGTCTTCTTCTTCTTTAGCAAAGAATGCTTCATCATCTTCTGTTGAACTATCAGATAGATGGCTTGAGCTGGAATCGCCTTCTTCCTTTTCTTCTGCTATCATAGCTTTTCGTTGAGCTTTTAGCTTTCTGTCTCTTTTAGCTCGTAGTTCTTCTCTCTGACTTTTGGATAGTTCAGGACAATCTGTCTTGAAGTGTCCTGTTCTACCACAACCATAGCAAGTATAGTCAGTAGGATTATTGATTTTACCATTACCTCTACTTTCTGTTTTGTCATCAGATCGTTCTGCTTCTTTGTTCTTCTGGTATCTACTTTTGTTGTCTTTGTAGAACCTTCGATACTTTCTTGATCTGACTTCCATCTTGTCCATTCTCTTAGCAATCAATGAGAATTCTTTCAGTAACTTATCATATCCTCCTTCTTCTGATGCAGTAGATGATGTTGATTCATCTGTTTTGCACTTCGCTTTGAAGGCAGTCTCTTTCTCCTTCTTAGTGCTAGTTTCATTCTTCTTGCTGGAGGAATGATCTGGTCCATGTATCCTTCTGATATCACATTCATGGACAGCTAGATGATCAAATAGTGCTTCTACAGACAGATCATTGAAATCAGCACGTAGAGGTTGCATAGCTGAATAGATTTCCCAGCTTGGTGGTAAAGCTCTAAGAATCTTGAGATTCTTCTCTCTCTGTGTGTACTTATCCTTTTTGAAGGCAGACACTTCAAGTAATACTTCAGTGAACCTGTTCTTCATTTGTTCAATAGTTTCTCCAGGCTTCATTTTGAATTCATCGAACTTATTACATGCTAGGGACAGCTTGTTCTCGATCATAGCTTCAGATCCTAGGCTGAGATCTCTTAGTGCTTCCCACATTTCTTTGGCTGTATCAAGATCTTGAATCTTGGCCAGATGAACTCCTTTTACAGTACTAGAGATAACTCCTTTAGCAAAATCATCAAGATTTGCTTCTCTTCTTTCTTCAGAAGTATATTTTCTGGGGTCTTTCAGTACAGTTTCCTTCACTGCTCCTGTCTCAGTGATACGAGTGGTTTCTTCGGTAATAGCCAAAGGTCCTTCTTCTATCACCTTCCACATCAGGCAGTGATGAGCTTTGAGACACATCTTGATTCTGAAGCTCCATTCTCTGTAACCTTGGATGGAGAATTCTTCGCATGCCCTGATAACAGATGATTCCATAACAGATAATATGCAGATGATGAAAAGATTTTCTAGATCTATTCAAGTTGACCACGCAGGTATTAACCTTGTGAAGACAAAACAATGGTCGTATGAACCACCGCTCTGATACCACTTGTTGGTCCCGAAAGAGCAAGGTTTGGTGTATGGGGGGGGG
>JAPKLX010002478.1:0-13035 GCA_026898415.1 Leonotis leonurus | reverse complement strand
CTCATAGAACACATACAACACCCAAGTCAATAGAACGAATGCAACTCAAACAAAAAGAAACCTATTTGGAGAAGTATGGATTTCCGAGGGAACAGATCGAGATCGAGACGACAGCTAGCTACTGTCTAGAAGGACAGCTTCACTTACCACTCAACCAGTCTCGAGCAGCTCCAAACCACCTCGAACCAATCCAAATATACCTCGCACCAACCGAGACCAATCTGAAAATTTAGAACATTCATAAGACTCCATAAATTCATTCAAAAAAAAAAGGGAAGGAAATTCTCAGAATCATAAACATTCTATAAAAAAAAAATAGGAAATGAAACAAACAGTGAAAATAAATAGATGTTGAGAGTTGTGATCAGATGAGCTGAGATTGAGCTTGAAGAGTTGGACAATGGTTGCTAGTGGGCAGCAGGTCGCTGCTGATACTTGAACCAGCTGTCTGGAAGACATCTATCTGTTGGTGAAAACAGATAGCGATGGCCAGAAAGCATACTTTCTGTTGGTGAGCAGAAAGAGATGACCTGCAAGCATACTGTCTGTGGGTGAGAACAGATAGTGATGTGGTGCATACTATCTGTTGGTGAAAACAGATAGTGACAAGCGGCGTGAACACTTTCTGTTGGTATGGAACAGATAGTGGAAGCGGGAGCAGCTCGCTGCTGTCTTAGCGAAGAGCAGCTCGCTGCTGAGTGCTAGGGCAGATCGTATGATGGAAGCTACTACCTGTGAGAGACAGCTCGCTGCCGAGAGACAGCGAGATGAGGGACAGCGAAGGAGAGACAGCGAGAAGAGGGACAGCTCGCTGCCGAGAGACAGCGAGAGGAGGGACAGCGAAGGAGAGACAGCGAGAGAAAAAGAGACAGCGAGAGGAGAGACAGCTCGCTGACGAGAGACAGCGAGAGAAGGGGGATAGAAATTTGTCTAAGTATGAATCTAGAGATAGTTAGGTATGAGCCAACTTAAAAGTTACTGGGCTTCACGTTAAATAATTTGGGCCAAGTCTAACTAGGTAAATAATGGACCAATTGATTTAAAGATTTGGGCTACTTAAATTAATCAAATGGGTTAAACCAAATTATGTCGTGGATTAAATGAATCATGTAGATGGATTACGAATAATTCTATTAGATGGAATTTATCTATTTATTTAGACCAAGCCCAAGAAGTAGAATATTAATTAATCTAGATAATTAGTTTATAATTAATTCACTAGAGTATAATCTTAATAATTGATTATGAATCAAACTTAAGATATGTATTAGCTAGGTTATTTTTAACCTATAAAAGACTTATAGATATTTTAACTTAAGAATCAAAATATTCAATTAGAGATTTATCTAATTAGTTAGAACTTAATGGATTAATTAGAATTTAATCATACGAAGTGATTAAATTATAAATTATGCTTGTGGTGGTAATTAAATTTCTACTTAGCTTAACCAGAAATCATTTGCCTCGAGTCAAGAATCGAGATATTAAATTAGAAATATCTTTAGTTATATACCCAATAACCATATATTTGGGTATAGTAAACCCTCGAACTATGCAGTGACTTAGGAATCATTATACGACTCCTCTAGAAATACAACTCCTAGACTCGTTTAATAGTCGAGTTTTAAAGACCGAGAATAAACTCTCAAGATAACCAAGGATAGAAATTCCTTGCACTTAGAATTTATTTGATATACTCGAGTAATATATATATCTCACTCGAGATTCATATTAAAGGTTTCGACGAGAGGTCGGATCCGCATCACGAGAACAAGGCAAACAACAATCGAGACCATTCAAGTAGGCTTTCTTACCCTATGAAAATATATGTGTGTATGCTTTCAAATGAAATAAGATGTTTTCACAAGCACTGTCTTGCCAAATGTTTTCAATTTATGTATGATACCTATCTGTTATATGATAATCGAATTCGGGTTCCAGTGGATTAGCGTCTCCACTCGAACTAGTGTACACAAAGGACCGTGAGTCATCTTAGCGGGTTGGCCGGTCAAGGTGTTCGTGGGAAGTGGCCACGTCCCCGGCACATAGAACTTCAGATATGGTTGATTACAAAGAACTAGGACTGCAGTCAATTAGAACTTTCTCAAGAAATGATTTTGTGAACATAGGTGCTTTAGAGACAAAATCCCTATGATTCACTCGAATGGCATGACAGTTATATATGTATGTGTGCGATTTCGGCACGTGTCTACTGAGTACAAGTTGTACTCAGCCCTGCATGTATTTCTAAACGTGCAGGATAAGAATGAAGAAGACGTGGGTGCTTTGTCGTGCTTTTGTCGAACTCCATAGTAGCTGACTCTTGGGGGTTCTACGTGTCTTCATACACGTAGAATTTTATTACGCGATCCTGCATTTTCCGCTGCTAGACTTTTATGTAATAGATTCGAGACTGAACTCTAAATTCTGCTATGTAATGTAACGAGCATATGACCCTGCCCTCCCGGTTTACGGGATTGGTCCTTACTTTACGTTATGAAGAGAATACTTATCATCTTTCTCTTGTCATTTATTCTTTCATTGGTCACGTTCCCGGCTTTACTAGAATTAGTAGAAAGCGGGCGTGACAACTTTTGTTCGATTATCATTTTTATATAAGATTTTAAAACGAGCGATGCTAAATATTACTCCATTTGTTTCATTTATCTATTTATCGATTGTCCCATTTTATATTTAAATAAGTATATTATTATAATAAAATGAGATAATTGAAGTGAAACAAATGGATTAATATTATAGTGGATACACACAGTGATATTATTATCATTTTTCATTAATAAAATACGATTAAATTTATTTTATTAATTTTGTATTACAATATTAAATTTTAAATTTATCAATAAATTTAAGTCAAAAAGTAAAAAATAATAAATTTTATTAAAATTTTATTATTTATCTAAATGACATGTCGCATTATTCGCAAATGTATTAACAACGCCCGTCGCAAGTGAGAAAATATTGTTATAATTATTATGAATTAATATGTATACCTACGCGATGCATGTGAATATTTTATTTATCTATAAATTTAAGCTATTTAAAGAAATCGGAATCGTGAGAATCAATTAGTAATCGGGTTTCAATTGATAGTTCTAAAATCGTAATTGTAATCGACAATTCAATTTCAAATAATAATTGTGTATGTGACAATTCAGTTACAATTTTAAACTTTTAGAATCGAGATCAGCGACTCAGAACAATAACTTCGATTTATTCTACATGATTTAATTTATTTCTTATATAATAAAGAGTAATATTTTTATAATTCATAATAACACATTAAATTTATGAATAATATAATAAAATTTTATTTTTATATTGTAATCATTTCATTACAATTTTAAAATTAATAAATAAAAGGACACTTAAAATCTCAAAAATTAAATGATGATACACATTAGTGCATAATCATAATAATTAGATTTTACAAATTTTCAAATATATTAATAATAGTATGTAAAAGAAAATAATATTACTTCCTTGAATATCAATTAAAAGAACTTGAATTGAAATTAAACTCGAATATCCAAAGTTATAACAATGAAATTAGTTGTCACGACCGCATTCTACTAGGGATAGTAGAATCCGGGAACCGTGACTAAGGGAGGGAATTAAGAAGCGGGGATAGAAATGGGAAAATTGAATCAAGATGAATCGAATAACGTTCACATAACTTAGCTTAGAAATTTATCGTACGAAGTCAATATAGGAGTAACTCGAGTCATAAGCTCGTACATAATCACGAATAAAAATAAAGATCGAAGTTTCAAATCCATTACATAAAGGTTTCAACTAGCAGCGGAAACTATTCGGATCGATGAAAGTCCTACATGTATGAGGACATGTAGAACCCCCAAGAGTCAACCGCTAAGAGACCGACAAATGCACGACGTGGCACCCCCTTCTTCATGGTTTCTTAACCTGCACGTTTAGAAATACATGCAGGGCTGAGTACAAAAGTACTCAGTAAACACGTGCCGAAATCGCACTCATACAATTATAACTGTCAAGCCATGAGAAGTGAAACATAGGGATTTTGTCTCTAAAACACCTATGTTCACAAAATCATTTCTCGTAAAAATCCTATGTTCGACTGCAGTCTAAGTTCTTTTGTAATCTGCCATATCCGAAGTTCTATGTGCCGAGGAGGTGGCCACCTCACACGGACACTGGACCGGCCAACCCGCTAAGATGACTCGCGGTCCTTTGTGTACACAAGTCCGAGTAAGATATCTAATCTACTGGGACTCGAATTCGATTATAATTAAACAGATAGACATCATACATAAATCGAAACATTTATGGCAAGACAGTAATTTGAAAATAACTAATTACATTCTAAAATCATGCACACATACTTTATAGAGTAAGAAAGCCTACTTGAATAGTCTCGATTGGTGTTGGCTTCGTTCTCGGAGTGCGGATCCGACCTCTTGTCGAAACCTTTAAATAAATCTCAAGTGAGATATAATCTTCTAGTGCATTTAATATTTTCTAAGTGTAATAATATTATCCTTTATTATTTGGAGAATTATCCTCGGATCTTTACTCGACTATTATTCGAGGCTTCGCTCGTCCAGGACTTCCCTCCAGCGACTTCTCGCTCGGTTGGGCTTGACAAAAGGCCCTTCTAGCGGAGCTCCTCGCTGCTGCCTTACCACCGAATCGTTCCAGAGCGGGCGCACCTCACAGCCGCACCACAGCTCCTCTCCAGGTAGTTCATCTCCTCCCTTTCCCAACCATTTCATTACACTAGGTTCTATTTACTGTTTGGATTAATTGTTTTACGAACAAATCTCAAGTTCTGAAATTCTGAATATATTATAATTATCGTTAGGTTCCTATTCGGATTTTCCTGTGAATTAAAGGAGTCTTGAGAGAATCTATGTTTGCAGATTGTTTTCGGTTGATTCGGGATGGGTCCGGGCTGTTCGGGGTGATTCGAAACTGGTTCGGGGCTATCCAAGAGGATTCGGAGCTGTTCGGGTCCGTTGGGACCCATTCGGGACTGGTTCGGGGCTGATCGGGATCGTTCGGTGCTTGTTCGAGGCTGTTCGAGGTTGTTCGAAGCTATTTAGGTTGGTTTGGAGTTATTCGAGGGAGGCTCACGGCTGGAGCCTTTTGGGCAGTAGTTCGTTGCACTGCCGCGTCCCTCTTTACTAGTTAAGTTTCCTTTGTTCATGCTCCTTCCTCCCTTAAAATTATTTTGGGGATTATGTTTGCGTATTTGGTTATGTTGTGAGGTGAACGGGAGTATGAACATAATCCAAACTGCTAAGATTTCAGTTTCTTAAAAAAAAAGAGATGATACATATGTCATGGTTAAAGCATTAGAACTACAATCTGATTTGTGAGTTCGTCTTTAGTCTATTAAACCTAATATTATGCATATTGAGTTCTCTTCTCTTTGAATCCTGCCTAATGCATATTCATCTTTTTGTTCTATTGTTCTAAGTTCATAGTTGCAGCACCTAGGTTCAACATGTTCGTCTTTAGTCCTTGTATTTATTTTAGGGGCACGAAGAGAAGTCAAGAGTCTATATATGCCTCCTAAGTTGAACCTTAAAGTGGTAGAACATAAATGCTTAGAGGTTGAGTTCTTACCTCTACTGCAATAACTCTCCTTCTTTCTCCATGTCTTCTAGTTTCTTCTCCAACTTGCAGCCAATACGTGTGCATTTAAGAGAGTGTAATTAAGACTCAAAATTTTCTCTTTATATAATGGTGAGAGGTGTTAGTTATTATCCATTGGATTATAGTTTGGATTTGCCCTTCATAGCTATAACTCTTGGTTACCTCCTAATTGGTGCTTGTTACTTATTTATTTTTGCAAGATATAGAAGTGTTTGACATCTCTGCCAAGTTTCCTTTATGCTCAGCCGCCACCTTTATCATGGAGCCTGCTGCCCTGATTTAAACTTCTAATCAATTTCTGTACTATTTAGATTTCATTCTCTTATATTTAGGATTACTTTCCATTTGCTGAGCTGTGCAAACCTGTATTGCACCGTAAATTCCATTGCACAGTTAAGTTCTATTGTGTAAAGGCCTTCCCTTCTCAAATATGTATTAACAGTCTGATTGTATTCCCCCTATAACCTGATTTTATTTCCATAATATATGTTTTATAGGTTGTGAGGTTTAGTTGGCAGAGCACGTCTCCTTCCACATCACTTCAGTGTGGTATCCAAAGGGGAGGGAAGCTAATTTGTACTGTGCATTTTATTTCCATTGCACATAATATATAAATATTGTCACATATTGCTTCCACATCACTTCAGTGTGGTATCCAAAGGGGAGGGAAGCTAATTTGTACTGTGCATTTTATTTCCATTGCACATAATATATAAATATTGTCACATATTGTTAGCAGTAATAAAAATAGTATATTTTAATGACTCATAATCATAATAATAAGGGTAATTATAATAATTAGTATATTAAGCCCAATTATTTATTCTCATTTAAGCTCTTGTTTAAAACGAGATTTTAAATTGAAACGAGTTCAATTTAAACAATATAGGACTTTAACACAATTAATATGCTAATTGATTTTTTTCTATTCATAAGTAGAACTTTAATAACCATAATATATTTGATACTGAATAGTTCTAATGAAAAGGGCGGCCATTACATTAGCATAATAAAAATGCTAGAATAACTAAAGTGGTTAGAGAATAATTGCTTATACTAAGATGAATTATGATTCTAAGATGAATAAAAGGTCTGGAATGAGAGTATTTATAGCTACCAATGGACAATTGTCCTAGCTTGACTATGGTATGGAATCGAGATTAAATTGGCAAGTATTGGCTGATAGAACCCGTATGAGTGGATCGTAAATCCGCATGATCCAAATGTTTAAATTATCATACAAATAATTTAATTCATATAAAATTAATACCACATAGGAGAAATTACTGTGGAATTACATATCTTCTTTGCTACTCCTTCACTCGTGGAGACACGATTTGGATCGTCATCAATGAACAACAATCCTTCTTAGATTGAATCTCCTTCGAACTACTTCAATCCAACCTTGGAAACCTCTAATTTATTCCTTATTGTGTGAGAAATATACTATCAAATTTAAAGAAGAGAGAAAATTTCAAAAATTAGGGATTTGAATCCTATAATTTTCGAAAATTAGAGAGTATAATCCTCTAATGTTTTTGAGTGATCTCTAGTGTTGTAGCACCATAAATTCGGCCACCCCCTCTCCTTTTATAGATATTTTTGGGTTAGGTTAGGGCTTCAAAGGTGAATGGATAAGAACCATTAATAATATACTTTAATCTCACTTTATCTCTCAATATGTATACACAAAGCATGTGTGTCAGCTTATACATAACGATATCATTCTGTGGGCTAAGGTCTGGTCTCGCATCAAATGATATTGCAACCTTTACCGACTAGACTGTCCAAGTTTGTCTAGGCTGTGAGTTTTATCCTACAAATGAGATAACTGTATAACCTTCTGTGATCATGGATCCACTACACAGTCTACAATGATAGGAAATGGATTTGTTTGCAATTTAATAAAGAAAGATAATAAATAACAAACAAATGATAAAAACATTTATTCTCATTAAAATGAAACTGAAAACAAGTCTGATACAACGTCTAAGCATAAAGCATGCTTTGATATATACAATCCCTAACATTGGCCTCCAAGGGAGGGTTTCCGTAGCTCTCTCGACAGGCTCTTGATCTCCCTCTTGGTCGAGACCCTGCCAGAGAGGCAGCACTACATTGCGCTCTTCTGCTCATGGATGAGAGGCTGCCCCGAAAGGCATCACTTGGCTGCGAATCTCTTGTCATTTTTGTCGTTTGTCTCATCTCTCATCGTTTCCCTCGTCATTATCCTCGCTTAGGTTGGTTTGATTGTGAAACTACTCGATACCAGCACAAATACATCAGAAATCATATCAAGCATAGCGTACTCGACCTTACGAAAAATCAATTATACGAACATAATGATGGAACCCGTATGAGGGGCTCACTTATTCGCAGGATCCATAGATTAATTAATCACACAAATAATTAATTTTTAAACCACATAGGAGAATATAATGCGGAATAAATTATACCTTCTCCTAAGCAAGTCCGCCACTTGTGGAGAAGCGATTTGAATCGCTACCTACCGATCAGCAATCCACGCCGTTTGGATCTACAATCTTGATATCCACCTAATCCAACCTTATGAACTTCTATTCTATTACCCTTCTATCTTCTAGAATATCGTGTGGGCGAATTTATCTAGAAGTCAAGAGAAAAGGGAGAAGAAAATTCAAAGCGTAATGTTTTATATATTTTTGATCTCGTTTCCCTCGTGTTTTGGATTAGTATTGGTTGATATTGTCAATCGAGTTGATGCTTGGGTCTGTTATTTGCTACTTTGTAGGTTAAAGATCGACACATGTAGTAGAACAACGTTCGAGAAGAGAAACGAGGCAAAAAAGAGGTGAAAAGGTGAAGAAAAGGGCGTGGAGAAGGCAGAACGTGGGGCTAGCGGTCACTAGCCCCTAGCGAGCGCTGGACCTGCACGTTTGGGAGAGTCAGAACTTGGGGCTAGCGAGCGCTACCCCCCTAGCGCCCGCTAGCCCTTGAGATGAAGAGGAGACAGAACAGTGAGGTAGCGTGCGCTACCCCCCCAGCGCTCGCTACCCCACTGCAGCATTACTCTACCAGCGAGTCAAGGTAGCGCTCGCTGGCCCCTAGCGAGCGCTACCCTGACGCGTGCCTTCCCTCTATTTAAAAGCCCAAGCGTGATTTTTCTGAGATCTCTCCTACACGTATTTTATTTTCTATTCTAGGGTTTAGACCACGAGAGAAAACACTGTTAGCTAGATTTTCATTCCGTTCAAGTTCTTTATTTTGGATATTGTGGATTCATTCGTGATTCAAACTCGGTGATTTATTTCAGTTCGTTATTTCCCTTTCAATTCGTGAGTTCTTTACTGTTTCCTTTATTGCTTTCTTTTACTGTTTTATGCATTCTTGTTCTTCGTGCTTTATTTTGATTAATTATCAAACCATTAATACAAACCTTTCAATCATGTTAATTAATCAGTTCAAGACCTGTTTAGATTTTGTTTCTTTAATTATTCGTTCTTAGAAATAGGATTTAATTGCTTTCTTCATTCTTGCCTAGATAGTTCGCATTTATATTCCTTTAATCCCTCTTGCCTAGTTAATTAATTAGAGTAGTTAAAAATCAAAACCCCCATTCTTTTACTGCTTTCTTGTTCTTCAACGCGAATGAAGCCCTGTTTAGCCTTCATTGAGAATACGACTAGGGTCATGCTTAATCACACTAATAACAATGATCTTGTCCAAATTGCGAGTAGTATAGTTCATTAAGCACGACACATTCCTTTAAGTATATCAGCTGGAAATATTCCTCGTGCCCGTTACTGAATCCCTTTATCGAACAGTGGGTCTGGTCTAAACAACGCCACGTACTTAAGGTTATATTTGCACGAAACACGTAGTATATTGTAGAAGTTTCGAAATTGGGGGGGGTGCTTTTTTGGTCTCCAAAGTGGGATAAAAATCGTCCCCTCTCTCCTCTCTCCTTATATAGATGTTGTGGGCTAGAATAGGGTTTCCAAGGATAATGAATTAGATCCCAAATAATAGAAACTATAATCCTCTCTTTATCTCTTGCAGTTACGACAATAATTAAAATTTAAATTTGAATTATATCTAAAATTAATATGGGCTTGGACAAATTCATAATTAGATTAAATTAATTGTCAAGTCTCCTTTTGAGCCCAATTGAATTTAATTGGCTGGCCCAACCTTTAGACTTTAATTAATTAATTTAAATTAAATTGTTCCCCAATTAATTACTCTATGTAAATGCAATAAAGAACAGTTCTATTATAAATATTTATCGACTCCACTATAGGATAAATATTGAACTCATCTTGATTCACTCGAATTACGGACGTAACCCTTTTGTCATTAATTATTTCATCGCGTTTAAGATTTTCTAAATCCATTAATTAATTGAGTTTGCTCACAACTCACAATTAATTAATATATTTATTCATGAGTGATCCGATCCGGTTCAGACCTTTAATATTACATATGGAATAAATTCCCAACCGACCGGGTTTCTTATGTAATAAACCTTTCTGAACGCCTCATGTGGATTTATCAACTCGTATCACCGAGATGCGATTCTGTACGATTGACAGTGAGCACTTCTGGCTAATCCAATCACTACTACCCAAGACATCACTATTTAGAGTTACGAAAAACTCGCAAGCGTAGATGAATCAAAGCAGCTTATAATCAACCGCCTATACTAATGTCATCGTCACAGATTACGAAATGAATTAATTTTCGAGACCTCGTTCTAAGTATCAGCACGTTAGAACTTATTTCACTGTGAAACCATTCAATATGTATACGCAAAGCATGTGTAACCGCTTATACATACCGACATCATTTTGGGAGCTAAGGTCAGTCACATCGAAATAATATCGCAGCCTTTACCAACTAGACTGTGACTTTATATTACAAAGGAGTCGACTGTGTGACCTTCCGTAATCATCGATCCACCACACAGTCTACAATTGTAATAAGTGGACTTGTTTGCAATTCAATATATATAACAATAATAAATAACAAACCAATGATAGAAACATTTATTCTCATTTAAGTATAATTGAAAATAAGTCTGATACATTGTCTAAGCACAAAACATGCTTTGAGGTATACAAACCCTAAAATATAAACCATACAAATATGAAGAAATGCATATCAAGCAGGCTCAAAAAATCATGAAAAATCTTAGTTATCAAGGTGTTTGTCTGTGTCAAACAATCTTTATTATATTGCCTTGACATCTTTATTTCATATCGCTATCGAGTTGTTCAGTTTAATGAGTTGTTTGTCCATGTCAAACAATCTTTTAAAGAATACTTATCTAATTAAAAGAATATTTTTTTCAAGTATAAGAACAATTAACAGATCACAAGTTCTTGCACACGATCTGTCCTTAACAGTTGACCCGACCTACTTCAGCTAGCTTCTAGTCGACCAGCTTAAGAACAAATCACTCACTATGTATCGAGAGTATATTTGAGCAAATCAGTCTCTCTCTAGCACAAAGAAGGTGACGTGCTACTCCAAACTAGTGAACCTGGTAACTCTGCGAGCTGACTTCTTAACACCAGTACTCTAACCGTAGCAGCACACTCTTCTTCGTAGCACATAAGTGTGTGTATATCTGCGTCAAATTTACTTAATGTGTATATATATTGTATTTTGTCGGCGGATGTGGGCCTTAGGGTAGCGGCTGGACAGCCGAAGAAGAGAACGTTCAAGAAGTTCAGCTTTCGCCAAATACATTTAGGATATGATTTGCTTTCTCATTGAACAATATTGGATGAAATTTTAGGCATAATTCATTTGCTTAACAAAAATTAATTAAGAAATGTTTTTCAATAAAAAATTAACCATAATAATTTGCAATAGCTAGCATAGTAAATCAAATACATAATACATATTGAATTTCTGTTGATAATAAATTAAAAAAATCCTGAACATAGAAAAGAGACTTTAAGAGATAAAAAAAAAATATATTACATATTATTCTTAGCAAATTATAATAAGTACAATTGTATAAGGTTTGTCGAGTATTTGTTTCGATATTAATTGAGTGGCGGAACCAAATGGTATTAGCTTGTAGTGATGGTTTTATCATAATTATTTATACTTTAATTATCATATATATCTTACAAAGAGTCATACAGACAAAGACAACAACAAATATTTTCTAAATTGGAGAAAATTAATTTTAGCAAAAGTATGATTAATTAACATTACATGCACAAGTATGAATACAAATGATGTTTATTGAGAAATGAAACTGTAAATTTTTAGTAATTGAGCTAAAAAAATTACTATGACCATAATATATTTTTGAAATACGAACATTAATGGTATGAACAAAATTAATTATTATTATGAATTATTATCTAATTTTTAAATGTTAATTATTCTCGTTTTGGTGTTTCAACTATTGTATATAATGTCTAACAAAGCAAAGTTGATGGTGCACCAAATATGTCATAGTTAAATATATGATCCTAAAGAGAAGCGCTCTTATATTTACACACGTATGTTGGAATCAATCTTATAATTCCTTTCCCAAATTTAAATATAATTATAATATTATCTTTAAAATATTACAAAAAAATATATGTAAGAAATATTTCAAATTTTATTTCCAAATCTAATATATTATGTGAATTTCATTTCAACCTTAAGATATATTAAAATAGATTGTGAGATATACATTAATAACCACAATCCAAATAAAAGCAATACAAAACATTCGCAACATCAAGAAAACAAAATTTGATTATCATGAAAAAATAAAAATTCCAATTATATTTTCCTCTTCCCTCATCATATGATAGGTTTAAGAGAGAGTTAGATAACAACCTGAAACAACGACAATGTTCCTTACCCCATGATAAACTATGTTCCTTACATTTCATAAGGCTTCACACCTGCTTCATATATGTGATTTATATCCGGAAACTCGAGTTGTACTTAACCCCATGCTATGATAGCATAAAAATTGTGGCCGCATTGAAGTAGACGCATTATTACTTGAACATGACTATGCAGCATGTAATAAACCGCAGGCATAAGCTGCATTTGCTGGTTCTGGTAGTACCATACGGGTTCGCCTGCATCCCCGGTTTGCTAAGGGGGCATTTTAACGGGTCTGATTTTCACGGGTGAAAGATCCGGGATCACTTCTAGGTTAGTAGGTGGTGCTAGGGAGGATGATGTGGAGCAGACAGATGAAGAAAGAATCGGGGGGGCCGAACCCAGGCCCGACATCAAAATGTTGTCGTTTGGAGGTTTTTGTTCTTGATCCGGTTGCTTTCTTTCAATGCATCATCAATCATCCAAGCCATTGTGAAGAATCTGGAAACAGTTATCGCCATGGAAGAAGAAGCCATGGCAGCAAGGAGCAAAGCTCGA
>JAPKLX010001559.1:0-19920 GCA_026898415.1 Leonotis leonurus | reverse complement strand
TGAGTGAACATCATCAAAACTTAGAATATATTGTGGGGTTCCCAACATATTGGGTGTGAAGTAATTATATTGTAGAAACCTACAGAAAATATAGTAGAGCATATGTGAGCACTATCCTTCCATCAATGAAGTATAAGTGCCCTAAAGCAGTTTATGCAGACTAGCAATCGATATTACAGTTATCACATGAAGATATACAGAGTAAAAGCAGTTTGACATATGCAATTGAGGCAATATAAACTTAAAACAGGAAACCTTTGCATTGGCGGACAAGATCGAATGCCTTTTCCAGTTTATGAAACCCGAAGGTGTCAAGAACCGCGAAAAGGTCTTGGTGTATGTAAGGTTTCAGAAAACTTGCTTGCGCAAGAAAAACAGAGGATTTTGGTGCCATTTTTACTAGAAACAGGGACATTTTCGAAGGAAGAGAGAGTTTTGGAAGGTAGAAAATTCGCTAAGAGTTTCGAGAAATATGTAAGTGTGAGTGATACATGAAACTCATCAAATATATACATAAAAGAGAAGATACGTAGGGTAATAAAATAGTCAGAAATCCTTCCCTTTTTCAGTTTTCCCGCCTTTCCATGTTCTAGGTTTCCAACCCATAGTCGCCTCTCTTTAACGTGTGATGCACGCGCTATGATCGAACGGTTGTGATATGACGCGTTGTCTTTATTGCAATTATTTTCTTCCTTTTTCTTGATATGGTAGATATTTTCTCGATCACGTTTCCCAATTACTGTACGTAATCATCAAAAATAAAGATTTTGTTATCTAATGTCAGAATATAGATAATTAGTCGCCGTATATAGTTGACCTTTCCCCCTTAACCAAGTAATGGAATAATTAATAAGATATATTAATTCATTATCCACGTGGCTTTCAAGTGATCTGGTCAAGGTCAATCTCATTTATGGTGATGACTATCGATCTGGTTGACTCCTTTAATAAATTCCCAGTTGGAATTTTGATCAATCTGTTGTTCACATATACTTAGTGATCTGGTAGTAGTTCCCTGTTAGATTTTGCAAATAAGCTGGAGTTTATCAAACTGGACCATGATGATCTGGTTTTGATTCCCTGTAGAAATATTGAATTTTGATCTGGTTTAGATCAATCTGGTCCTCTCTTCAAGATTTAAAAGTCCTAGTTTTCCACAAAGCATCTTAAATCTTTCTTCTGGTAATGCCTTGGTGAGAATATCTGCTCTCTGAATCTCAGTGTGTATTTTCTCAATCTGTACATGTTTTCTTTCAACATGGTCTCTTATAAAGTGATGTCGCACATCCACATGTTTGCATCTGGTATGCAAAACAGGATTTTGTGTGATTGCTATAGCACTTGAACTGTCACAGAAAATTGGTATTTCCTTGACATCAATCTCATAGTCTTTAAGCTGTTGTCTTAACCACAATATTTGAGCACAACAACTTCCTGCTGCCATATATTCTGCCTCTGTGGTTGAAGTGGCAACTGATGTCTGTTTCTTAGAGAACCAAGAAATCAGTTTATTTCCTAGAAACTGACATGTACCAGATGTTGACATTCTGTCCAGTTTGCATCCAGCGTAGTCTGAGTCAGTATATCCAGTTAGCTCAAAATTGTCTTCACATGGATACCATAATCCTATATGGGCTGTTCCCTTAAGATATCTTAGTATCTTCTTGGCTGCTTCCATGTGAGACTCTTTGGGGTTTGCTTGATATCTAGCACATACTCCTACTGCAAAAGTGATGTCAGGTCGACTGGCAGTTAGGTAGAGTAGTGATCTTATGATCCCTCTGTATTGTGTGATGTTAGCTAGTTTTCCCTCGGGATTTGGATTAATTTTCCCATTGGTCTGCATTGGGATTTTCACTGGATTACTGTCTTTTAATCCAAACTTGGTCAGCAGATCGTTGATGTATTTTGTCTGATTAATAAAGATACCATCTGGTAGCTGCTTGACCTACAAACCTAAAAAGAAACTCATTTCTCCCATCATGGACATTTGATACTTATTTTTCATAAGTTCAGCGAATTTGTCACACAGATAGGTAGATTGAGATCCAAAGATGATATCATCTACATAGATCTGGACTAAGAGGATGTTTTCTTTGACTTTGATGATAAACAAAGTCTTGTCAACTGATCCTCTTCTAAATCCAGATTCTAGTAGGAAAGATGATAAGGTCTCATACCAAGCTCTAGGGGCTTGTTTTAGACCATAGACTGCCTTAGCCAGTCTGTATACTTTCTGATCTGGATCTGCTTCTTCAAATCCAGGTGGCTGTTCCACATATACTTCTTCTTCAAGAATACCATTGAGAAAGGCACTTTTGACATCCATCTGGTATACCTTGAACCGTTTGTGAGCAACATATGCTAGAAATAGCCTTATAGCTTCTAATCTGGCTACTGGTGCGAATGTTTCATCAAAATCAATGCCTTCTTGTTGATTATAGCCTTTAGCTACCAATCTGGCTTTGTTTCTGACCACTTCACCATTCTCATCTCGTTTGTTTTTGAACACCCATTTTACACCAATTACTCCTTGGTGTTTGGGTCTGTCCACGAGATACCAGACTTCATTCCTTTTGAACTCATTGAGTTCTTCTTGCATTGCTGTTATCCAATCTGCATCTTGAAGTGCTTCATAAGCATCAGATGGCTCCATGCGAGAGAGGTAACAGCTCAATAATGCACTTTCTCCATGCATTCTTCTGGTCTTCACACGATCTGATGGGTTCCCAACGATCTGCTCTGGTGGATGATCTTGTATCCATCTTCTTCTCCTGGTCATTTCTTCATCAGATAACTCAGGATCAGGTTGATCTGTTGGTTCCTCAAATTCAGGGTGTGCTGTTGATGTAGCTTGAAATGGATTCTCATCTGGACTTCCTTCTGGAGGTTGATCTTCATTTGCAATGATTGTTTCATTGTTTTCTGTTGATGATCTGTTTTCATCCAGATTATGCAGTGATATTCCCCCTTGCTGTATGATCTCTTCAGCAACAGGTGGTGTGAAAATTTCTTCATCCTCACTCTTTGAATTCCAGATAAGAATATCTTCAAGTAAAAGTTCATTCATTCTTCTGGTAGTCACTTGGTTATCTGACTGCTTTCCATTTAGTGATCTGTACTCAACAATAGACTCATCAAAAACAACATGAGGAGTTACTTCCACAATATGAGAATTTTTATTGTAAACTCGATAAGCTTTACTGACATCAGAATATCCTAGGAATATTCCAGGGTCAGTTTTGCTTTCAAAAGTTTTCAACTGTGATTTCCCATTATTGTGTATGTAACATAAACAACCGAAAGTTCTAAAATAAGAAATCTTAGGCTTTCTGCTGTTCCAAATCTCGTATGGTGTTTTTCCATGTCTCATTGTGATGGATGATCTGTTTTGAGTATAACAGGCTGTGTAAATGGCTTCTGCCCAGAATTTCTTCGGTAGATTGGTTGCATTAAGCATTGTACGTGCTGCTTCTTTGAGTGATCTGTTTCTCCTTTCAACAACTCCATTCTGTTGGGGAGTTCGAGCAGCAGATGTTTGATGTGTAATTCCCATCTTGTTGCAGTATGCTTCAATCTTCTGGTTGAGAAATTCTGTTCCTCGATCTGTTCTGATAGAGGTTAAACTTATCTCTTTCTGTTTAGTGATTTTGTGTAGAAAATCAGGGAGCTTGTCTAGGGTTTCTTTCTTCTTTAGCAGAAAGATGACCCAAGTGAATCTTGAGTAATCATCTATGATTACCAATGTGTACTTTCTCCCATTGATGCTCAGTGGTTTGACTGGTCCAAACAGATCAAGGTGTAACAGCTCTAATATCCTTGTTGTTGAGTGAACTGTTTTGCTTGTAAAGGATGATCTGGTTTGCTTTCCAGCTTGACAAGCATCACATATGTGATCTTTATCATACACTTGATCTGGTAGTCCTTCCACTAACCTTTCCTTGGCAATCCTGTTGATTGATTTGAAATTAAGATGACTTAATCTCTTATGCCATAACCAGCTTGTTTCTGATACAATCTTGGTGACTAAGCAGGTCTCGATCTGATTTGTCCACTGGACTATATATAATCTATCCTGCAATTTACCGGTAAGGAGTATTTCATCTCCTTCCTTGTCCTTCACCAGACAGTTGTTAGCATCAAAAATAATCTGATTACCATTAGCACAAAACTGACTTACAGAAAACAGATTGTGACTAAGACCCTCAACATATGACACATTAGTGATAGTGGTCTTGCCAACTTTGATGTTTCCATACCCTCTGGTATATCCCTTTGAATTACATCCAAAAGTAACCTGTGGGCCTGGTTTCTTTATGTAATCTGACAGTAGATTCTTGTCACATGTCATGTGTTTTGAACATCCACTATCTATAATCCAGATAGTTCTTCTTGTTATCTTACTCCTTCTTGCAGTTCTTTGATCCTGCAATTAATCACACTTAGCTACCCTTTCAACGTTTGGGTGCTTGATTATTAGCAAACAATCCTTTTCGAATCCAGAACATTCTAGGGTTAGGAACAGCAATATAGCAGGTAATGATGTTTCCCTCATTATCTATTTTAGAGATAGAGTGAATTTCAGATGGATGATATCTCTCTATTTCACCGTTCTTCAATCCTTTCTTAGTAGGAACTGTCTTGTTGACAATTTTTGTCCTGTTGACATTTACTCTTTGAAGATGTTCTGTTTCTGTGTAGTGAGCTGGTTGTCCCTTTGTTTGATGATACTTTCTGTTCTTTCCATCTTTTATTATCATCTTTTGAGGATGACCTTTCTTGTTTTTCAAGTCCTTTATTTGATCTGGTATCTGCTTCCTTTCTGGTACGAAGTTTACAGTTCCAGAAGGCTTTTCTGAGTAACCTGGATACCCTAATCCAGATGTGCCCTTTTGTTGCAGATTGATTAGCAACTTGGCACGTTCATCACTCTTGTAGATCATTTCTTTTCCCTTTTTGATCTTTTCTTCAGCAATACTGTTTCTTGTAACCAGATCCTTAACTTTTGAGTTAAGTGTGTGGATCTCACTGTCTTTACTCTTGATCTGTTCTTCCAGATCGTTTACTTTAGCGACAAATTGTGTATTTGTTGTGCTTAAAATTTCCTCGACTTTCTTCAATCTGTCGTTCTCTTCAACAACTTCTTTAAATAGCCTCTTGATACTTGAGTAGCTTTTGAACATCTCATCTATTTCATTCCATGAGTATTCTGCTTGATCTTCACTTTCCTGTTCAAGATCATTATCATTATCTGAGGAATTTGAGTAGCAAGATTTTACCTCAACTTCATCTAGCCCGTTGTCCAATCCCACATAGCATTCATTCCAGCTTTCTTCATCGTCAGCAATGAAAGCTTCATCATTTTCTGATGAGCTATCTGAGAAATGACTCGAGCTGCTTGAGTTCTGTTCAGCGATCATCGCTTTGCGCTCATATTTAAGCTTTCGATCTCGTTTAGCTCTTAGTTCTTCCCTTTGGCTTCTGGACAGATCAGGACAATCTGTTTTGAAGTGACCTGTTCTGCCACATTCAAAGCAGGTGTAGTCTGTAGAGCTAGAAGTCTTTGTTGTTTTAGCAGTTTGCTTCTTAGACTCATTCTTGTCATCAGATCGATCATTGTCATACTTCTTGTTGAAGTTTCTCTTGTTATCTTTGTAGAAACGTCTGTATTTCTTCGATCTGGTCTCCATCTTGTCCATTCGTTTGGCAATCATTGCGAACTCTTTTAAGAGTTTGTCATAGCCTTTCTCTTCATCTGGAGTAACAGACTCAGAAGGATCATCTGGTTTGCTCTTCGCTTTGAAGGCTACCTCTTTGTCCTTCTTTGAACTGCTTTCTCCCTTTTTGGACAGATGGTCTGATCCTCGAATTCTTTGGATGTCACACTCATGACCTTCGAGATGATCAAATAAGGCTTCAGTGGACAGATCATTGAAGTCTGCTCTTAGAGGTTGCATTGCTGCATAGATCTCCCAGCTTGGTGGAAGAGCATTAAGAACTTTCATATTCTTCTCCCTTTGAGTGTATTTGTTCTTTTTGAACGCAGATATCTCAAGAAGAATTCCAGTGAATCTTATTTTCATCTGTTCTATTGTCTCGCCTGGTTTCATTTTGAATTCGTCATATTTGTTGCAGGCTAGAGACAACTTGTTCTTGATCATAACTTCAGAACCTAGGGCTAGGTCTCTTAAGGCTTCCCACATCTCTTTGGCAGTATCCAAATCTTGGATTTTGGCCAGATGTATGCCTTTGACCGTGCTGGAGATGATCCCTTTGGCAAAATCATCAAGATTTGCTTCTCTCCTTTCTTCAGAGGTATATTTTCTGGGATCCTTTAGTACAGATTCTTTAACTGCTCCAGTCTCAGTGATACGAGTGGTTTTTTCTGTAATTGCCAATGGCCCTTCCTCAATTACTTTCCACATTAAGCAATGATGAGCTTTAAGGCACATCTTGATCCTGAAGCTCCATTCTCTATATCCTTGAATAGAGAATTCTTCGCAAGCCCTGATAACAGATGACTCCATAACAGATAGTATGCACGTGAATGAAAAAGGTTTTCCTAGATCTATTCAAGTAGACCACGCAGGTTTTAACCTTGTGAAACAAAACAATGGTCAGTTTGAACCACTGCTCTGATACCACTTGTTGGTCCCGAAAGAGCAAGGTTTGGTGTATGGGGGGGGGGGGAATACACCAATTATAAACTTTTCAGTTTACTTGACAGTTTATAGAGAGTTCAAGCTATTCTATATAAGAAATTGCTGGGCAGTGACTAAACAAATCGATATACAGATCAATGGCAAATTTAGTCCAAACAGATTACTCTCTTAGTGAAAACACTTAGTTGATAATAAGAGTGATCTTATTACTTTCTGAGTGTAGAGTGAGTGCGGAATAATGGTGGATTAATGATTGCTCTTGTTTAGAAAACCTTATGTTTTAACCAGAATGATTAGAGAGATTGATTGAGATGCAGATGGATGATTAAGCAGGGAGTTAGAATAATAAACAACAGAAAATGAAATATGCAGAAATATAAAGCACACGGTTGTTTAACGTGGTTCGGGAAATCCCTACGTCCACGATCTGGTCAGAACTAGACTAGATTATCCAATACTAGGATACTCTGCTTCTTTATACTCGTAGAGAACGAGTCACAAGTATCAATCAAAACTAGAGAGATACTTATGCACGAATGAAGGGTCGTGTCCCTTTACAACAGATTACCTCTACGTTACCACTAGAAAACTACTAGCTAGCAGGGTGATCTTCTTTCTCTCGATAAGACAGACTTGAATCGAGGTGGTTGGTGTGATGTTGAATCACAGATTGTTGAAGCTCTAAAGTCTGGAATGCAAAGTGCTTGAAAGTTTTTTTTTAACAGTATAGCTCGCGTGAGTTCTATATATTTCCAGATTGTTGACTTCAACTATATAGGCATTGAATGTTGAAATTCTAGCCGTTGTTGATTGACGTGAGATGGATGGTATATTGCCAATCAATGGTTTCCATCATATCTGTTCTTGCCATATTGGAAAGGTTGACTCAATCTTTAAGTTATGGAAAGCAGATTGCTAACGGTCTCTTTCCTTATAAATGTATAGCCGAAGATCTTCTTTCCAATCCCTGTTGGATGGACTTTGATCTCAAAGTGGCAAGTGCATATGATGTGTAGGATGATGTCAGCTGATGGATTGATGACTCAATCGTTCTGCATCCTTGCTGTTGGTATCGATCTGGTCATCGATCTGGTCGCTGTCTGTTACAGCAGATCGATTCTTCTTTGGCATAAAACCTTGACTTCATCCTATTCTAAGTTGAGATTGACTTCTATAGGTATATCTCCTTTACATTTTAAGTCATCTCCTAATCTGTTTTATAACAGCCATCACCTTGTCTCTAGTGATCTGTGTTTACATGAGAAAAGATTAACTTCTAATCAAGCTAAGTGTGTTTCGAAAGATCATCATTAACACTAAGACCTTAGGGTTCCCAACAATTTCTTATATAGAAACTCAATTGATTGAAGTTTATTCCAAATATAATAATTAAGGTATGAATCATATCAATCAAGGAAAATATATTAATTAATATAAGTTGTTATCAAGCTTTAATTAATTAATAAATATGAAATTTTATATGCAAGAAATAATTTATTAAAAGAGATGTTCAGTTCGTAATAAGTATCAGTATTGTATCAGTATTGTATAGTTTTAATGCCCCGCTTCTTTGTAGTAGTTATCTCGCATCGTATAATTGTGAGTAATCGATTTTCATATATTAATGGAAAATCAATTTCCAAATTGGAAATGATTATTCTACATTATCTAAATTGGACTAGTTTCCAATTTTAAACTATAAACGAGATTTAGTATGGGATTAAAACCTTTGTTAGTTATTATTAAGAACTCTTATCACTAATTATCCTAAATGTGATAAGAGTTATTATTATTATTAAAACCTTAAGGTAATTATTTAAGAGCATAGGGTAAGATATCATATACATATGTATGTAGGTTAGTTGTATGAAGATTCCAAGGGATAAAGATTTAAATAAGAAAACCAAATGAAACAAAGAAAAGTCTACACTAACCTATACTACTACTTATGGCTGTAATGGAGAAAAAGAGATGGAGGAATGTTCATTCAAACACTTTTACAACAGGGACATCTCCTAAGGAATGGAGCAAATAGTTAAGTAATTAAGTACAAAGCAATCAGTTGTTGCATGTACAAAAAAGTAAAGAAAGTAAGGCTACTACTGCCACACCCTTTCCACCCTATGAATACAAGATCTAAACAAAATTTAATAGTACAAACAAAAGAGAATAGTACAAATCAGTAAGGGAAACGTGGGAGTAGTAAACTGAGCACAAGGCTCAAGGAGGAAGGAAGGAACGGCTGATTGAAAGGGAAGAGTTCCAAGGATGCTCCATACCCTGCAAAACATAGAGCAGTTAGACAGTTGTAGAGAAGCTACTACTTCACATATTAACATTATATAATAGACTACTTCCTTAAGCAATTACTACACCACAACCACTCACAAATTCTGCAAATTGGAGAAGATAGAAGAGTTCAAGAAACAAAGAGAAGTAGTTGAAGTTTGAGGTAAAGAATTAAAGCTCTAGCATTCAATACCTATGTTAATGCTTTCTTAGAATTTAGTTCATAACTTCCTACTTATCTCCACTTCATACTTAAAAAGAAACCAGAAAATACACTAACAAAGGAAGAACATTAGAGGCTTAACCTTGGACTTAGAAACTCATATTCGAAATCAGAAATCTTGCTATGCTTGTTTCTATCTTACCATTTACGAACTACTGACTCTAAGACAAGTTCTTTCAGATTTCACAACATATGTAAAGAAAGTTCTAGCACTCTTATTTCAGAATTTCACCTCAGCGTATTAGGAGACTTAGAAACCAGGATTTAAAACAGTTAGAAAACATATAACTATGAACATGCTTAACACTCAGTTAAAGGAAAATGATGAACTTAGATGTTTAACCAGACCTCTCACAAGGCTGACGAAATTTCTTGGGTTGAATTAGACTCTTACTCACACAACACTCATCACAAATCTAGAACATCATGAGTGCTGGTCATGCTTCAGAAATTACAGTAAGTTACACATAACTTAAATAACAAGCATAGAAATATGCTTCAAGGCTTAACTTACAGATTCCACATAAACCACACAACAAGTTAATAATATGCATAAATCATCTCATATTCATCTAGAGCTCGCATAACTAAAGTAAAAACAAACAAGCTAAAAGAGGAAGGCAAGCAGACTTAGCTGCTACCTTGTCCTCGATGAACAGGGGAGCATAGAACCGAAGCAAACTCACCATAGTTCGAAACCAATATTTTTTTTTCAGATTGTAAAAAGGAACAAGAACCAACAATTAGTAAAGGATGAGAAATACATTCTGAAATCTAGGACTAATTAGGGTTCTTACCAAGAATAAGATTTTACCCCAGAGATTCAACTCAACCTTTAAATCTATAGAGAAGGAAACACGTGCAGTAAGAACAAACATGAAATGTAAGACTACCACCCCAGAACACCCCACCCGCAACCAAACTCAAACCATCCCCTCATTAGGAAACAAGACACAATCTGAAATTAAACATGCAAGGAGGGGAGGAAAACAAGGGACTTACCGAGGAGAGAGGAGCACCGGGACAGCTTCGAGCTGCTGCATCGCGGTGGCTTCACGACCACCAGGACATCGAGCCACCGTTGGAGAGGAAGAGGCGGCGAGGTGGAGACGCTCGGAGGCTGCTGTGCAGCCGCTGTTCACACTGGAGAGAGGGTGAGACCGCTGTTCTTGCACCAGAGGGAGAGGAGGAGAAGTAACGGGTTGGGGAGAGCAAGAGAGAGAGAGAGAGATTATGAGGCAATGAAAAGGTAAAATGTTAGAATGGGAGAGGGGTTGTGTCGGCTGAGTGAAGAGAAAATTAGGTTAGGATTTAGTTTATGTTAAGTTAGGAATTAGTCTATGTTTAGGTTTAGGATTAACGTTAGTTATTAATTATGGGCTTGATTTTATTGGTATTGGGCTAGTGGAATTGAAAGAGTTGGGTAAGAAATTAAATGTGTGGGCCGAGCTCCATACTAATGGGCCGAAGACTACAAAGTAGTGGGCTTTGATTAATTGGAAACGGGCTGGGCACCTTATTTAGCCTGGGCCGAGAATTAATTGATAACGGACCACTAATTAATAATTAATGGGCTAGTTTAATTGAAACTTGAGGCTTAAGATTAATAAATAAAATTCTTAAAGACTTAAAGTAATCTAAATATATTATATTTCTCTAATTGATTAATTAATCAATTAAAAGTCTTTGAGGAAAAATTTTCTAAATTGAAGAATATTATTATTAATTTGATTAATCATATCAAATTAATTAAAAGAATGATCATTAATTGAGGAAATATGATTATGATTCCAATGGAAATTCATTAAGTATATTTAAGAAAATATATTTTTAGCATTCAAGGACGAGTAGAACTAAGATACGAGATTAGTTCTCGAATTAATGAAATATTATTTCATTTTCACTTAAAAGAAGTTAAGAAAAGAACCTATACTCAAATCGAGTATCTTACTACGAAATTGATTAAAGGTTTCTACGGGAGTGGGAATCCGAAGACCGGAAGAGGTTAACCTTAGAAGAAGAGGAGAACTCATCGAGGTAGGCTTTCTCATACAAATAAAACAAATGTGTGTGCTTATTCGTATTTATGTTATTTCTTTCAAAAGCTTTGAAATTGAAATTGATATTTCAAGTATTGTCTGCCATAAAATATTTTATGTTTTGTATGATACCTATCTGATATGATTAATCGAATTCGGGTTCCAGTGGGTAAGCAACCCTGCTCGGACTAGTGTACACAATATGACTGTGAGTTGACGAAGGTGTTGACCGGTCAAGTGTCCGCGGAAGGTGGCCACCTTCCCGGTACACATTAGATACGGATATGGTAGATTACTAAAGAACTTAGACAGTTGTCGAACGTTAGGTTTCACAAAAAGGATTTAGTGAACGTAGGTGCTTTAAAGACAACAATCCCTATGTTTCACTCAGCATGGCATGACAAATATATTTGTAAGTATACGTTTTCGGCATGTGTCTACTGAGTACTTTTGTACTCAGCCTGCATATAATTCTAAATGTGCAGGTTGAGCAATGATGGGGAGGAAGTGCTCTACAAGGCTTTGTCGATCTCTTTTTGCTATTATGAACTCTTGGGGGTTTACATGTCTTCATACATGTAAACTTTATTTTGATCCTATTCCGCTGCAATGTTGATGTTCCATGTTATGAACCTATATTAGACTCCTGTTAAACTCGGTTCAACTTATTGGTTATTCTAAAACAAAGATTCTATGCTATGAATCAGCTATGAATCATTTACATTATTGAAATATCTTTCAGTTCTACCGATATTCCATCAACCCCTTACTGGAATGGGCCATTATTAGAGATATTACTGGATTGAGTCTTATATTGTAGGTCTAGGCTCAATTTTCTTGGAAACCTTAATCTAGCCCACAAAATTTATAAATAGAGGGGGGGATGATTTTGATAGTATACCACATAGTAAAAAATCATCCAACACAGTGGTCTTTGCATTGTGATTTTCAAAAATTGCAGTGCTTTCAAACTCAGTATTTCCGACCACCAGTCTATAGATAAAGCCCAGAAGATTATTTCCCACACAATATTCAGGTTTTAGGTGGGCCATATGTTTTAAGTTTCGAAGGTCAAACTTTGTTCGTGGTACAGACGGTAGATGTTTGTGCAATACGGATTAATTCTGAGCATCTACTGTAATACCCCGATAATTAAAAACTGGAATAAAAGAAAAATTTATGAATAAACGAGGGATTCAAGATCCGTTGAAAGTTTAAAGACTCGTATTAAAGAATAGAACTCCTAATGTGAGTTAAAAGTCGTTTCAGAATTTTCTGAAATCGAGAAAGAAACCAAGAAAATTCGGTTTCACGTTTATCGTCAAAATTTAATTTCGAGAACCCGTACCGAAGCAACGTCTGCTTTTCAATCCACTTATTTTACGATACAGAGAGGATGTAAAAAGTTAATAATTCCGACTTTCGGAAGAATGATGTATTTATCGAGAAATCACTATTCATCATTTTTGAACGAGACGAGATAATTTTATTATCTTTTAAAGTTAAGTCCGGGATATTTTTCTAAGATAGCCATGATTTTTTTTTTATTTTTCTGAGACTATTTTTGTATCGAGAAGTCGAGAACCCGGACTAATAATACGCGCTTAATGAAATATCTAGTTTTATTACTTTTTCTCTACCAACCATTATGGAATACATCACCGCCTTTCTTCTTCATTTCTTCTTTGTGATTTACGTGAGAATTGAGAGAGAATTGAGGGAGAAGAGGGAACCTCCATTGGGGAGGAAGAAATCGAAAGTTGAAGAATCAAAGGAGCTCCGATTCGTAAACCGTTTTTGGATTGTGAAAGGTATCGATCTAAGCTTCCTTTTTATGGTTTAAAATTTGAGATTTCACCCAACTCTTTTTCACCCCAAAATTTGACAGCCCTCTCTAAGTTATGGGTAGGAATCGTTCGATTTTTATCGAGCCTTGTTAATTATGTTCGTATGATGTTAGAGAACATAGAAATCGAATAAAATTTACGATCGAACCATGCTTTTGTTCTTGCCATTTTCGGTTTTGGAGTGTTCTTGATGAAGTTCATGTGTTCTTGATAGAAAAGGTGTTTTAATTGTGTTATGAATCCATAAGAGCATGATAATCGAAAGTAGAGACGTGTTTGTCGACGAACGAATCGAAACGGGAAAAACAGGGCAGTTTTTGGCCGATTTGTTTAAAATTTTTTTATTTCGAATTTGAAGATGATTCCTTCATGAAAGTTGTTCATTAGTGTATTTAAAATTTACCGGTGAAATTTCAGATTTATCGGAGCACTTTTGAGTGCCCAAAAGCAACACGAACCTAAACTGCGCAGTTTTCGACGTTGTATTTCAAACGTGAAACAGGGGATTGATTCCCGAATTTTTATGAATTTTTCTGCAATTATTTTGAAAATATTTCCTAAATGAAAGTTGTTCCTTTAAATGTCTTGAACTTATATCTCGAAATTTAGAATTTTTGAAGTAATTTTGAATGTTCAAATTCGAGTTTAACTCGGACTGCGCAAGTGGAAATGTTTGAAAAGTGGAAATGTTTGAAAAGTGGAAATGTTTGAAAAGTGGAAATGTTGAAATGTTTGAAATGTTGATTTGTTGTTGTTGTTACAATTTGAGATTGAGTTGGGATAAGTTCGAGTGGAGGAACGGAATCCTCACTCGAGAGAGAGTTGAATGGGGCAATGTTGATGTGTGTTAGTTGGTTTACTCGTTTTGATTAAACGAGGGATAAGTTGAATGAACGTAGAGGTCATGTCGATTTTTCGACCGCATTATGTTTCAAACCTCGTAATTTACCTCCTTGTTAGTACTCTTTTTAAGACGTACATTATAAGTAAATGAATTAGAGTTTTCCAAGAATCCTTTAATCCGAGACTTAAGAGTCGAGGAACTGTGTTGAAAACCCTAAAAGCCTAAGAGTTGAAAAGTTAATGAATTCGAGCTAGGAGTAGAATATAATTTATTTCCTTTAAGACTCGAATATTTTTATAAGTTAGCTTGTTACCTGAAGGTCAAGCGTGAGGAGGAGACCGATGAACGAGAAAGTAAAGCAGTAGAAACTCAACCACTTGAAAATCAGGTGGGTTTTACTACAAACTATAATTTTTGCTGTATTAAAGCAAAATTATCAAAGTGCAAGTTGAATGAATGATTGTCATGCATAAAATTATTTGTGTTTTATATGTGATGCCTATCTATGTTGGCTTGCCAACGTATGTAATCGATCGGATCTTGAGCCATGTGAGCGTACTGGCCAAGGTTAGTGTACACAGAAGCCGTGGACTGTGAGCCCGTTGGGCCGGTTCCGGTGAAGGGATGCGTTTGCGGAAGGTGGCCACCTTTCCCAGCGTAGTTACAGATATGGATAATAGAGAAAGGAAAGAAAACAGTACCGTACCAAGTTTATGAAAGGAAAAATGAATGTTTAGTATACACAAGTTATTTCACGGAAAACCCTTGTGTTATACTGTGATGCATGACAAAAAGATAATTATGACGGTTTTCGGCATAACCCACTGAGTATTCCAATACTCAGCCCTGCTTGTGTTTCCAAAAACTTGCAGGTTGAGACAGGTGGATTTGGCGGCAGTGCTGAGAAGAGTTGCTTGGCTGTCAGATGTTTTATTTAGAGTACGAACACATATCTTCATATATGTGTTTCCAATTTAAGTCTTCCGCTGCAACACTCTTTGATAGTGTTTAATGTTCATAGCTTGACTTCATGAACCAGAGCTTTTAAAAACAGTATTTTAGTTCGTATAGCAATTATGTTTCTCTTTGACCCTTCGGGGTGGTACCTGGAACTCGTTGGATCTTGGTTAAATAACTGAACTATTTTGCCTATTTAATTACATTGAAGTATTTTTACTCATGTAACTTCAAGTTTCGGTTCAGGTTTGGTTGTCTTCCAAAATTATTCCTTTTGTTCTAGTTGCTTTTATCACACCCCGCAATGCCCCAATTGAACTGTCCTTCGGGACTTGGGGGCGTGACAGAGTGGTATCAGAGCATGGTTTTCTTTCGCTCTGAATATCGGTTTAATCCTAGTAATGAAACAGAGTGGTTTAGAGCAATAGTTCTTTCGCTCTGAATACTACGAGTTTAATTCAAGTAACAACACAGAGTGTTTCTTTCGCCCTGAGTACCAAAGTTTAATTCCAGTAACACTATAGAAAGTATCAGAACACCAGTTTTTGTTCGTTCTGAGTACTAAGTTGATTCCAAAAATATCACTAGGTGATATCTGAGCAAATTATTCGCTCTAAGATGTGTTTCCTTCAATGTGGTCTAATTTGAGTTATTAGACTAAGTACAGAGGTCTTACAGCAACTCTCAGCACGCCATGCCTCGCCCAAGAGAAAAGTAAGTGATTTCAAAGAGTTTAAGGAGATTGGTATTGTGATTGTGATTGTGATTGCACAGAGTTTAAAGAGAAGGTGTTTTCATAGAGTTCATGAGAAAGTGATTTTAAAGAGCATGAAAGTTATATTTTAACGAGCATGAGTTGAGATGTTGATTGCATTATTTTGAAGTGCATTTGTTTCAATATTATTATATCGAGGTTATGATAGACTTATGAACTTCATAACAAGAACATAGAAAGCTTTAGGGATTCCCATTTACCCTACTGCTCAGAACATAGAAAAAGAACGAGTCGTTTTGACGACAAAAAGAACAAGAATCTAGATATGCTTTAGATTCACGTTTACTTTAAGTTTAAGTATTCGAGAGCAAATGAATGAGTTTCAAACTCTTTTAGCAAGGAAGACGCAAGCGAGAATGAGGTACAAGAAACAGAGGAGCTGATATTGTTCTACGCGATAACTAGTAGTAAAGAAGCGATGAAGACGTTATGTCTTTTCACGCCATGAGCGTGTCAGTATGCAGCAAGGTATATATATTAAGTATGAACAGCGTAGAAACACCATGTGTTGGGCACCCCACAAATTATTTTAAGTTTTGATGATGTCCTCTCGAAAACACACTTAGGATTATACATGTTCTGCATTACTTCTATCTGGTATATGTATTTATATGTCAGGTAATCAACGCGAACAGAATGTTGCTCCAATAAGCTTCAAACAGAAAGTTGAACCAGAGAGTCTCTAACAGAAGGTTGATGAACACCAATGCAACAGAAAGATGAAACAAGCTTCTACAGAAAGTACAAAACAAGCTTCAACAGAAAGTTCAAAACAAGCTTCAACAGAAAGCTTAAAACAAGTCTCGAACAGAAAGTTGGAGCAAGTCAACTTTAACAGAAAGTTGAACCAGCAAGTCTCGAACAGAGAGTTGAAGCAAGTCAACTCGAACAGAAAGTTGGAGCAAGTCAACTTTAACAGAAAGTTGAACCAGCAAGTCTCGAACAGAGAGTTGAAGCAAGTCAACTCGAACAGAGAGTTGAAGCAAGTCAACTTTAACAGAAAGTTGAACCAGCAAGTCTCGAACAGAAAGTTGAAGCAAGTCAACTTTAACAGAAAGTTGAATCAGTTAGTCTTAAACAGAAAGTTCTAACTAGACAGAAGTGGCATCAGATCAAATAGAGCTATCAAGATCACCAAGATGTCTTGGCCCTCTCATCACATCCAATCACCACGTCAGTATTAAAGACCATCTATTGAGAATTGGAAGGAGAATCCCTGATTGACATGAAGAAGGAAAGTAATCAAAAAACGATCTGCTTTCCATACATAGAAGATTCAATCAACAACTCAACAAGAAAAAAAGAGAGATGATTAATTGGCAATCAACAATCAAATTACGCCAATCAACAAACGACTAGAATTTCAAATTCAAAGCCTATACATATATATTCGGAGTTTTAAAAGTCTGAACAGAACACAAGCGCTACATTGAAGAAATACACTCAAGCATCTCGATCTCACGTCAGACAAAAGCTCCAAACCGTTCGTGATCGCAATCACATTAACCCAACCTCGATTCAAGTCTGTCTTATCGAGAGAAGAAGGAGATCTTTGCTAGCTAGTGGTTTTCTAGTGGATTAACGTGAAGATAACCTGTTTACAGTAGTTTTCTGTAAGTTGTAAAGGGACACGACCCTTATTCGTGCATAAGTTTCAATCTAGTTGTACTTGGAACTTGTGGCTCGTTCTCAGCGAGTATAAATAAGAGAGTATCCTAGTAGTGGATATCTAATCCTGTTTGGATTAGACCGTGGACGTAGGGGCTTTTCCCGAACCACGTAAAATAACTGCGTTATTTACTTTCTGCACTTTCATTCAGTTGTTTTATTCACTATCTGTCACTCTCATACAAACTGCACTTTTAATCAATTCTTTAAATACTCGATTAAGATTTCAAAGGTTTTCTAAACAAAGAGCACCAACTATATCCACCATTATTCCGCACTCACTCAACACTCAGAAAATAATAAGATCACTCTTGTTATTAGCTAAGTGTTCTCACTAAGAGAGTAATCTGTTTGGACTAAAGCTGCTATCGATCTGCACATCGACCTGTCTAGTCATCTTACAAGCAAATTCTAGTATAAGATAGCTTGAACTCTCTATTAACTTGTCAAGTTAACTGAAAAGTTTGTATTTGGTGTATTCCCCCCCCCATACACCAAACCTTGCTCTTTCGGGACCAACACCATGTCATGCCTCCGTTATGAAGTACTGAGTACCGGAAGAAGTATTAGCGTGCCACTTTCTTGCAGTAAATTAAAAGCGCCGTCCTCTTGCTCGAATGTTATTTCAAGTATGAACGCGGACTTTAGATCCATTTTTTTTTGGGACTCTTAATGAGTTCTACTTTCATGAAAAGTGAAACTGTGAGAGAGACGGAGAATAATAGATTTTGCTAGACTCACGAGTCTACGTAACGAGAACATAGCAAAGCTTTAAGAAATTCCAATTCCTAGATTTTCACGATTCGAGAAGAAAGCACGATGTTCAAAGGAACGAGAAGTGGAGGAATTAAGTATGTTGAACCCACAAGAAAGAAATGAAGAACCATGAGAGAAACGATAGAAAATGAGAATGAAGAAGATGAGAACGTTACGAAATAATCATCGTAATCAAGGCACGACGAATACCTTCATGCCTCATCGTGCCATGAGCACGTCAGTATGCACTAAAGCATGGATGTCAAGTGGAGGTAGCTTTGGAAGACCATACCATGCCTCCGGGACGAAGCCACCCTAACTTCCCTAGATGAGGAAGTAAACAACAAGGACATTAGTCTATTTCTCCATGTCTAAATGGTGAAAAGAATTACAAGGATACCTGCAAGGCGGGCAGTAATGCATGTTACAAGTATAGATAATAAGGTCGCATTGTACGATACTGCCTAGGAGGGCAGTGAAATGTGTAGAATAGACAGAACGAAGGCCACTATGGGCGGAAACCGAAACCACTTAGAGCTCTACAAGGTTAGAAGAAACCTTTTCCCCGCCGTAACGACAACAGAATGCTCAGACATTTACTATGAATCTGAGGCAGTACGAACAGAATAACAAGTGCTTATAGTTATGGTTTGAAACTAGAACATCTCACTTAAGTATCCCGAATGCATGTTGTAATACTCTAGAACTGAAACGTAAATGAATAAGTCATGAGAAGAAAGTAATTACATTCCTGAAAGGAATCATGATCCGCTACTCGAGTATGTTCTAACCTAGTGTTAGAGATCGAGACGAATGAGATCATAACGAATAATCGTAATGTGATGTAAATGTGGGATACCGATATAATTCTAGGAATGAATGGGTTAAACGAGAACTATGATGCGACTATCTAAAATGAGAGGAATTTTTTTTTTCAAAACCCTAGAAGGGAACCAACATTATTCCATGAAATCAAGATGGGCAGGGCGATACTCGTTATATCTGCCCTACAAGTTAAAAAGATAATGAGGATAAATGATTGCCAAGTTTTTCTCGTTTAAATGTATGGGAAATATGTTTGGATAGAGCAATAGAAGATATACTCGTAGTACGAGATTTTCAGGAGATATTTCCTGAAGAACTACCGGGTCTATGACCGGACATATAAGTAGAAATTTCGATCAATCTGGAAACCAGTGTTAGCTCCAGTATTGAAAGTTACGTACATGATGATACCCAAGGAGTTATAGGAACTGAAGATCCAACTTCAGAAATTATTGAACCTAGGTTTTCATCAAACCTAGCGTATCACCATGGGAAGCTCCGGGGTTGTTAGTGACGAAAAAGAATGGAACTTTGAGAATGTGCATAGATTAGTGTAAGTTGAACAAACTTACTATGAAGAATAAATATCGTTTTTCCAAGGATGAACGATCTGTGTGATCAGATTTAAGGAGCCAGATTTTTCTCAAAGATCGATTTAAGGTCTGAGTATTAGCAACTCAGAATTGACAAAAAGATGTGTTCACGACGGTTTTCCGAACCAAGTATGGTCATTAAGAGTATGAAGTAATGCCGTTCGGATTGAATAATGCTCCAGTTGTATTCATGAACTTCATGAATCGAGTGATTAGCCCTTACTTAGACAGGTTTGTCTAACTAGTTATGGATGATATTCTCATATATTCCAAGAGTGAAGAGGAATACTTGAGAATCGATTTAGAGGCTCTACGAGCAGAGAAGTGTTTGCCAAATTCAGCAAGTATGAATTTTGGTTCAAGGAAGTAATGTTCCTAGGACATATTGTGTCAGCTTAAGGAATCAAAGTGGATTCCGCAAAAGTGGAAGCATTACATGATT
>JAPKLX010002148.1:0-15061 GCA_026898415.1 Leonotis leonurus | reverse complement strand
CTCTATGTTTCACTTACAATGGCATGACAATTATATATGTATGAATGCGATTTTGGCATGTGTCTACTGAGTACTTTTGTACTCAGCCCTGCATGTATTTATAAATGTGCAGGTTGAGCTGTGGTGTCAAGGAGGAGTGCTCAGCGATGGTTTTGTCGAGCTCATAGCATTAACTCTTGGGGGTTTACATGTCTTCATACATGTAGACTTAGAAAATGATCCAACTTCCGCTGTAAACACTCTTTTCAGTATTTAGTATTTCTAGACGTTTTGTTTCGTGCACGAAACCTTAATTATTGAAGTACGTTCCATGTTTTCATCCAAGAATAAGTACTTTCACTTTCTTTTCGTTATCCATTTTATCTTCGAGTCACGTTTGCTCGGTTTTACTAAGCATGGTGAAATGGGGGCATGACAGAGTGGTATCAAAGCAACTTGTGCTCTGAACCCGAGAGTCTTTTTGAGTTCCAAGTCTAGTATTGTTCCACTAAACAAATTAACGAGTCGACAAAAGCCTAGCACTCCGACACATCACGCTCAACGAGAAAGAGGTAAACAATTTTTAAGAAGTTGAAGTTTTATGTTTTAAAAGGAATAAGCATGTTCCTATTAGCTGAAGTTTAAGATTTGAAAAGAAATGAACGTATTTCTTTTAAAGTTCAAGATTTATAAAGAAATGAAGGTATTTCTTTCTAATTGAAGTTCGAGATTTTTAAAGAAATATACGTATTTCTTTAGTATGAAATCGAGTATTGAAAGAGGAAAAAGTATGCTCTAAGAGAAGAGTTTTTAAGATGTTCTGAAGTGAAGTTTTTAAGTGAAAGCAGTAAGAACGATTCTTTTCAAAGTTTAAGTTTGAATGTTTCTTTTAAAATGAGTCATAATCATTGTCATGACGTTAGAGCTTTTTCCTATGGACGTAGAATGCTTTAAGATGTATGTTCCCTTTTGAAAAGAGAACTTAGACGAGAACTTAGAAGAACTTTTACAAGCTACTCGAAATCGAGAACGAGAACAATCTGAATAAAGAAGAAACGAAAAGAACCAGAAAAAGGAGAATATCCAAAACAAAGGCTAGGGCCAATTACGAGAAAACAAAAGAGAGAGATCCTCTCTTTTATAACGAATCAAGATCACGGCTATGATCCGATCAGTTATCGTTTCTACCGTAGAACCTAAACCGAATAAAACCGTTAACTAAGTTGATAAAGATTTAATTATCTTTGCATAATAAATCTTAAATCTAGATTTTTCAAGAATTCTATGACGATAAGTATATCCTACTAGAAGCCTCAAGAAATTATGATCGTTGATTGTGAGTCATCGATCTAAACTCTTAAGCGAGTTTGGTTCTAAACCAAATCATTATCACAAAATTATCAAACCGTGTTCCGAGAGTTTAATTAGTATTCTTATTCATGTCAAGACGACAACAAATGATAAGACAAAAATGTATCGAATTTAGAATCAAATACGTAAGTTTTGAGATATTATGAAGACAAAATCAGAGGATCTCGATGAGTTCCTAGTACCCTATTCCTATCATTGGAGAGACCTAATAATGCATAAAGTATTGAGAAAACGCAGTTATAAGAACAACCCAAGAAGGGTGAAAAAGCTTATGAAAGAAACAAGAAAAGACCAAAGAAAAAGTTAGATGATAAAAATGCAGTGAATAGCTCCACTATAAGGCCATGGACTTAAGTATATGGATGTATATAGAAAAGAAACATTTTTGTCAAGAATTCGAATCTTAACCACATAGATATTTAGAAAGTCCGTAACCTTTTCTTAGTATATATAGTAATGTTTCTGTGTGGAAAACATTCTACACATAAGTAACCAGCTAGTTAGTACTACTATGTTGAAAATAGTACGAAGGTACTCGTGCAGACAACCTTCAGATATTATAAAGACCCAAATAATCTTATGCAGTTTCTATAGTTAAACGCCCAAGAGGCGGAGGTAAAGGTCAAGGTTCTAGAAAAATAGATAAAAGACATGAAGTTAATTGAGAAGTAACCCCACCCTCCCACCACCTGAACACAAAATCGAGGAATTTTTTTTTTTTGACAAAACTCACTCGTTTTCAACATAATGGAAAATCCAGTGAAAACAGAAGTTTGAGTTCGAGCCCTATAACGCATCTTTAACTTTATGTGTTGTAAGCATCAGGAACGCATGACTTGCGCCTCGTTCCAACTAATGGGATCAGTAGATTTCTGGGGGAAAGCACGCAGAAAGGCTATGACCCCCGAACAATTAGTAAACTTGAACTGAGAAAACTTTAAGGCAGAAATATACGACAAATATATTCCTAAGAGCTATTATAAGAAGAAGGAGATAAAATTTTACAATCTGAAGCAATGAAGGATGATTGTGACAGAATACGATGAAGTGTTATGTGATATGGCACAATATGCGCCAATAAAAGTAGACATGTACGAGAAGATGGCTTAAAATTTTTGTGTTTGTCTGAGACACGAAATTAGGATGACATTGGCAAGCCACGACGGATTATCTTGTACTAAATCCCTCAACCAAGCTCTTGACATTGAGACTGACATGCTAGGAGAAAAACATACACCTACTGCAATTCCGATGTCCGACCAAACGCGATCTCAAGGTTTTAAGGAAAAGAGGAAATGGGAGGATAACCAGAATTACTCCACTGCGAAGGAACCATGGGAATGACAAGCACGTTCCCAAAACTTTGGGAAGCAGAACCCGACTGTCCATAAGGGGAACTTTCCACAAAAGTTTCCTACTTGTCCCAAGTGTAAGAAGATGCATGGTGGAATATGCAAAGCAGACATCGACGGGTGCTTTGTATGTGGCCAGAAGGAGGCACTTTGCCAACTATTTCCCTACTAGACAACAAAGAATAAGCGGGAGGTCTAACCAGACATCGCTGAATCAGCATGTCCGAGCAATTCAGGCTAAACCACAATTACATAAGCAAACTCAGCAGTTACCGCTACCCCCACTGCTACCGCCTTAGTACCAACAACGCATACATTAGAAACAGCCACGACAGGCCAAGTTTATGCAATGAAACAGAAACAGCCTAAAGGAAATCAGAGAAACCTGACAGGTATGGGAACCCTCCTCAGCACATCAATAATTATTTTAATTGATATTGGAGCGTCCCATTCTTTCATTGCTAAAGCATGAGTAGAGAACTTGAGACTGGAACTAGAACCCGTAGAGACAACTATGATAGTTTCTTCACCTTTGGGAGGAACTACGACGCTCACACATTCTTGCTCCAACCTAAGCTTGGATTTAGGATCACTTAGGGTTTTAGCAAACAACCTTAATGTAATCTCAATGAACGACGTGGACATAATCTTAGGAATAGATTGGCTAGCCGAAAACTATGCCACGATCCTTTGCAACAAGAGACAAATATCTTTCAAAACCCCAAGAACATAACCCACAAGCTTCCACGGGATTACTATGAACCGGAAGAAGGCAGTTATCTCAGCACTACAAGCTACGAAGCTAGTAAGAAAAGGAGGTTCAGCATACTTGGTTTACTTGAAGGAAGAAGTAAAAGAAGAAAGGAAGCTGGAAAATGTAGCCATTGTACGGGAATATCCAGATGTATTTCCAGACGAACTACCAGGATTTCCACCAGATAGACAATTAGAGTTCACAATAGACCTAGAACCAGGATCAACTCCAATATCCAAGGTACCTTATAGGATGACCCTAAAGAGTTAGAAGAACTCAAGATACAACTTTAGGAACTGTTGGACTTAGGTTTCATCAGACCTAGTGTATCACCTTGGAGAGCACCTGTGCTTTTAGTCAAGAAGAAAGATTGAACCCTGAGGATGTGACTACAGAGGCTTGAACAAGTTGACCCTCAAGAACCGATATCCCTTAACCAGGATTGACGACTTGTTTGATCAACTTAAAGGAGCATGTGTCCTCTCAAAGATAGATTGAGATCAGGATACCACCAACTGAAAATCCGACAGGAAGATGTTCCTAAGACTGCTTCCCGAACCCGGTATGGTCACTATGAGTTCATAGTGATGCCGTTCGGATTAACCAATGCACCCGCAATATTCATGGACCTGATGAATCGTGTGTTCCACTCATACCTCGACAAGTTTGTCTTGGTCTTTATAGATGATGTTCTTATCTACTCGAAGAGTGAAGAAGAACATGAGAAACACCTAAGAATCACCTTAGAAACCCTCAGAAACGAAAAGTTCTATACTAAATTCAGTAAGTGTGAATTTTGACTTAGTGAAGTAAATTTTCTCGGACACATTGTGTCATCTGGAGGAATCAAGGTAGACCCCATCAAGATAGAAGCTGTACGAGAATGGAAGTCACCAATGACTCCTAATGAAATCAGGATTTTCTTAGGATTAGCTGGATACTGTAAGAGATTCATCGAAGGATTCTCCAAGATAGCACGGCCAATGACACAACAACTACGAAAGGGAATAAAGTTTAAGTGGTCTCCGGAATGTGAATCCAGTTTTCAACTTTTGAAAGAGAAGTTGACTACCGCCCCGAGACTGGCAGTTCCAGAACCCAACAAGAAGTATGTAGTCTACACGGATGCATCTAAGAATGGATTAGGTTGCGTCTTGATGCAAGAAGGAAAAGTCATAACATATGCATCACGACAACTAAGACCGCACGAACTGAATTACCCAACTCATGATCTGGAGTTAGCTGCCGTTGTGCATGCTCTGAAAATTTGGAGACACCACCTCTATGGAGTTCAGTGTGAAATTTTCACAGATCACAAGAGTCTCAAGTACTTTTTCGAGCAGAAAGACCTTAATATGAGACAGAGAAGGTGGCTCGAATTAGTGAAGGATTACGATTGTGGTATAAATTATCACCCGGGAAAAACTAACATAGTAGCTGATGCCTTAAGTCGTAAAACTTCCTCAAAGCTTGCATTTCTTCTAACCCAAGAGAGAGAACTCATAAAGGAATTTGAGAAGATGAACTTGGAAATTTTACCACCACCTGAGACAGTGGAAGAAATTCTTGCCACTTTAGTAGTAGAACCTGACTTGAGAAGCAGGATCTTAACTGCTCAAAGGAATGATGAAAAATTTGAGAAGATACGTTTGAAAGTGAGAAAGGATGATGCTACAGGTTATCGCGAAGAAACTGATGATGCTATCACCTTTGAGGGAAGACTATGCATTTCACATAGTAAAGAACTTGAACAGGTAATCATGAATGAAGTACATGATGCACCGTATACCGCCCACCTAGGATGTAGGAAGATGTACTAGAATTCAAAGAAGAAATTATGTGGGATGATATGAAAAAGGATATAACATCCTACGTAGAAGAATGTTTAGCTTGATATCAAGTGAAGCCACTACATCAACGACCTTATAGAAAACTTCAACCATTAGAAATTCTATAATAAAATTTAGAGCATATTTCTGTGAATCTTATAATCAGATTACCCAAATTAAGAAGAAGAAACACTGGCATTTGGATAATTGTAGATCGTCTCACAAAATGCGCTCACTTTGTACCTATAATGATAACATATGGGTCAGACAAGTTAGCTCAGTTGTATGTTCGTGAGATCATACGGTTACACGGCGTACCATTGTCAGTTACCTCAGACTGAGACTCAAAGTTACATCCAGATTTTGAATGAGTCTCCAGAAGGAGTTAGGTACCAGATTGAACCTTAGTACCGCATTCCACCCTCAAACTGATGGACAATCGGAGAGAACCATTCAGACTCTAGAAGGCATGTTGAGAACAGTGGTTCTCGACAGAGGTGGAAGTTGGGAAACGATACTACCACTAATTGAGTTGCCTACAACAACAGCTATCAGACGACCATAGAGATGACTCCATATGAAGCACTATATGGAAGGAAGTGTAGATCGCCACTCTATTGGGATGAAGTAGGTGAAAGAACGATAGTATGTCCAGACTCAGTCAGCGAGATGATTGAAATTGTCAGACAAATTAGAGAAAGAATCAAGGAAGCTCTGAATAGACAGAAGTCTTATGCTGACACTCGTAGAACCGAACTACAATTTGAGATAGGAGATAAGGTTTTCCTAAAGGTATCTCCTTCTAAAGGAATAATCAGATTTGATGTTACAGGAAAACTGAGACCCCGTTTTATTGGACCATATGAAATTCTGGAAAGGATAGGTTCAGTGGCGTATAGATTAGCATTACCACCGAGCTTTGGAAACATTCATAACGCTTTCCATATGTCACAACTTTGTAAATACATATATGACCCAAAACACGTTATCCATCAAGAAAAGCTGATTTAAAACCCGACTTGACCTATGAAAAAAAAAAACTGAAGCTATATTAAGAACAAAAAGTGCAAGAACTTAGAAATAAGTCAATCAAGTTGGTTAAAGTGTTGTGGAAACATCATGAAAAGAAGAAGCTACTTGGGAGCTTGAAGATAAGATGAAAGAGAAACATTCCGAGTTATTTAATTAGAACGTACAAATTTCGGGACGAAATTTTTATTTAGACGGGAAGAATGTAATATCCCGCTATTCTACTAGTAGTTATCATACACTGAAAATCGGGATAAGAAAATTTCGTAATAAAAGTTCGAAATATCGATTAGCTAATCGATATTAGTAATGATTATTCGTGCATATTATAATTATCGAAGTAATGATAGATATCATGTGAGCTCGTTGGGTTAATGAGGTTATTCAAAAAGAAGACAGAACCAATTAAATCTTGAGATGCATTCTCGATAATAAATTCAATTAATAACCATATATATTAATTAGAACTTATGCAATTTCAAATTACTAGAGAGTAATGTTGCTAAAAGGAAATATTAATGGTTGAGAAGATGATTATACAATTATATATATATATATATCCTATAGAAGGTTGGATACAATTATTCAATAACATCTTAAATACTAAATATAATTAACATATAGTATCTATTATATAGATAAAGCAGTATGTAGAAAATGATTATTTAGTTGCATAATATAGTAAATAAATAATAAATAAGACACATATTTATATATGTGTATACAGTATGATGCAGGCATATATAGCCGAGACTGATTTAAGTCATGCAATTGCTAAAATACAATAAGGGTAGTAATACTAAAGTCTACACAACCTAGTAAATAAATAGAAGTCCAGGCCTATAGTGAACAAATCTGCCAACTTGTAATTTTTACAAGATCTGCATAAATACAAATCTGAAAATAAGATACATCTATTAACTCAAACTACAGAATAGACTACAACTCTATACAAGAGAAATAAATAATAAAATGAAGAGCTGGAGAAAGTCTTCCTCGAGGGAAGAGAGGAACAAAAAGCAATTGTACTCCCACCTTTATGTAAGATGCACTCTTCCTACTCCACCACAATCTGAATCTGCACTAAAGATATGTTATCACATTAAATGGTTATCCCAAAAGTCAAGGTTCAGATGTAGACTCATGCTGTATATAATGATAATGAAAAGTATAACTTTAAGAGCTGTAAAGTATAACTTTAAGAGTTGCAAAGTATGACTTTAAGAGCTGCAAAGTATGACTTCTACAGCTACAAGCTGTAAATAGATAATATTTTAGTACATCTAGCAATGCTGTGAAATATACATTAGATATAATGGGAAGCAGAATATGACAGCAAGAGTGGTAGACACAGTACTAGTCTCCTAAAATCACTCTTCGAGACCAACACACTCAACCAATCAAATCCAAGCAGGATTTATCTAAGATTACTCCTTCTCCACTACATATATGGGTAGTAGCTCCCTCAAAAACACTCCACAAATCAGACTTTAACAAACAGATACGTCGATAAAAGTATTTTGAAGAAGCAAGTAGAAGGAGAAAATATGCTCGTGCAGTCCAGCAGGAAGTCTCGGCTTCTCAAACCAGATCATCGTAATATCTATTATGGTAATCAAGACTAGAATCCTAACTTCATTCTTACATGTTTTCTTTTAAGGTTCGGTTAGAATATCATAAAACCATTATAACACAAATTGTCAGAATTGTTGTCATGTTCCATAGACTGAACTTAGAGCTATAATTAATACAGAAAACATGTTAGACCCAGATTCAAGCTGTAAGCATCTTTAAAACCTAGAGTGATATTCCAGGAGCAAAAACATCACGAACCCTACTAGCACAAATCAGAATATTTCTTTCCACTATAGACTTAAGTCTTGTTTCAAGAATTTAAAATTTCAAATGCAGTTAACATAGAGAAATTAGAGAAACAAAATGAAGGGCATGACTAGTGCAGACTTAGCTTCTGTTTACGAATCCTCTTGGTGAACAGACTCACTGCAAGACATCCCTTCCTCAAATTCAAAGCCTAGATTTCATATTTAGAAATTTAGCAACAAGAAAATTCGGGATTTACTAAAGAACACATGTATAACCCAAAATCAAGCAGAAATAAGGCTTGCATATTAATCATTTAGATTATAAAAGAAATTTGAGAATTTAGGTTTGAATCTCAAAATTTTACCTTTTCCGAATTGAGGGTGAAGAGGACCAAAAAAAAAAATGGGTGGCCTTCGGCCTGTAGAGGGTAGCTATCGCCACTGTCTCGGCTGCCGCGGGGGAATCAAGTGACTGAGAGAGAAAAATTAGAAATTCAAAACTTAGATTTGAAACATTTCAAATACAGAAATGAAAATAGAATAATGGAAATAAGACCCAACATTTAGAAAGAGAATAGAACATGCAGTAATAAGAGGTTATGAAATCGATTGAACTCTGAAACAAAAGCTAAAAATCTGAAACAAATTAGAAGAAGAAAAGAAATAGGAAATTACCTTGGGAAGTCGACGGCTGCAGTGCAGAGAATCGAACGAGAGCAGAGACGGACCGGGAACATAGGGAGGCGGCGAGAGTCGGCGACCCTAATTCAGAGAAAGGGAAACTGGAAGTAATTAGAATTAGGTCTCAAACCAAAAGCAATTCAAACTTGGGAGGTATAGTTTCAGAAATTTAAATGAAATATAAGCAAGAAAAAAAAAATAGAGAGAAAGATGGATTTTACCTTAGAAGATGATGTACTCCGGTGAGCTTTCCTTTGAAAGAAGCGAGAGCACCGAGAGAGGGAGGCAAAGGGAGAGAAAAGAGACCAGGAAGGAGGGAGAACAGAGATAGAAGAGATCGAAAACTGGGAGAGAGCTGGGGAACGGCGAGGAAGACAGAGATGGAGCAACGAGAGCGTGTGGGAGATGAAGAGAAATGGTGCGTGTCTGTGAATGAGAGAAAAGAAGAATAAACGGGCCGAGTGAATTAAACGAATGGGCCGATTAATGAAAAATCTAATGGGCCGGGTATTGGGCCGAGATTATTTCCTTGCATGCCTAAATAAATTAGAAATGGGCTAACTTAAAATTTAGTAAGAATTTGGGCTAATTAAATTATCAAGTGGTCTAATTAATAATTCTAGTAGATCAAGAATTTATTTGGACTATGTCCAAATATAAGATTGAATTTTAATTAATTAGTTTAAGAGAATTGAAATTGTTGGTAGAATTCATCTTAATAAATTGTTGGATATATTAATTAGGTTAATCCAACCTATAGAAATTTATAGATATTTTATATTAAGGATCAAAGTATTCAATTAGAAAATTTATTTGATTACTAATACTCAATAATTATTACTTAGTGTAATAATCGATATTTGAACCCAAGAAATATAGTTGATTTGAGAAATCAACACCTCTAGACAAAATTTAAATACTCGAATATTAGGCGAGTAAGAAATTAAAATAATTAATAAAATAATAGAATATTAGTTCATTATATTTAGACAAAAAAAAATAATAATAATAATTATATACTCACGATGAGTATTTTCCTCGTAATTGCTATTAAGGTTTAGCAAAAGGGAAAGCTCTAGACGATAAAGGTTCAGATTTTACTAGACGACGAAGCAGTTCAGGTAGGCTTTCTTATACAACTAAAATTATGTGTGTTGTATCAGTTTATGTTTCATTTCAAAAGCTTTGAATCGAAATTGATATTTCAAGTGTTGTCTGCCATAAAATGTTTTATGTTTTGTATGACACATATCTGCTATGATTATGAAATCGAATTCGGGTTCCAGTGGGTAAGCATCCCCGCTCGGACTAGTGTACACAATGTGACTGTGAGTCGACGAAGGTGTTGACCGGTCAAGTGTCCGTGGAAGGTGGCCACCTTTCCGGCACACAGAAATTACAGATATGATTGATTACTCCAGAACTTAGACTGCGCAGTCGAATTTTAAGAATCACAAAAGGATTTGGTGAACATAGGTTCTTTAGAAACAAAATCTCTATGTTTCACTTACAATGGCATGACAATTATATATGTATGAATGCGATTTTGGCATGTGTCTACTGAGTACTTTTGTACTCAGCCCTGCATGTATTTATAAATGTGCAGGTTGAGCTGTGGTGTCAAGGAGGAGTGCTCAGCGATGGTTTTGTCGAGCTCATAGCATTAACTCTTGGGGGTTTACATGTCTTCATACATGTAGACTTAGAAAATGATCCAACTTCCGCTGTAAACACTCTTTTCAGTATTTAGTATTTCTAGACGTTTTGTTTCGTGCACGAAACCTTAATTATTGAAGTACGTTCCATGTTTTCATCCAAGAATAAGTACTTTCACTTTCTTTTCGTTATCCATTTTATCTTCGAGTCACGTTTGCTCGGTTTTACTAAGCATGGTGAAATGGGGGCATGACAGAGTGGTATCAAAGCAACTTGTGCTCTGAACCCGAGAGTCTTTTTGAGTTCCAAGTCTAGTATTGTTCCACTAAACAAATTAACGAGTCGACAAAAGCCTAGCACTCCGACACATCACGCTCAACGAGAAAGAGGTAAACAATTTTTAAGAAGTTGAAGTTTTATGTTTTAAAAGGAATAAGCATGTTCCTATTAGCTGAAGTTTAAGATTTGAAAAGAAATGAACGTATTTCTTTTAAAGTTCAAGATTTATAAAGAAATGAAGGTATTTCTTTCTAATTGAAGTTCGAGATTTTTAAAGAAATATACGTATTTCTTTAGTATGAAATCGAGTATTGAAAGAGGAAAAAGTATGCTCTAAGAGAAGAGTTTTTAAGATGTTCTGAAGTGAAGTTTTTAAGTGAAAGCAGTAAGAACGATTCTTTTCAAAGTTTAAGTTTGAATGTTTCTTTTAAAATGAGTCATAATCATTGTCATGACGTTAGAGCTTTTTCCTATGGACGTAGAATGCTTTAAGATGTATGTTCCCTTTTGAAAAGAGAACTTAGACGAGAACTTAGAAGAACTTTTACAAGCTACTCGAAATCGAGAACGAGAACAATCTGAATAAAGAAGAAACGAAAAGAACCAGAAAAAGGAGAATATCCAAAACAAAGGCTAGGGCCAATTACGAGAAAACAAAAGAGAGAGATCCTCTCTTTTATAACGAATCAAGATCACGGCTATGATCCGATCAGTTATCGTTTCTACCGTAGAACCTAAACCGAATAAAACCGTTAACTAAGTTGATAAAGATTTAATTATCTTTGCATAATAAATCTTAAATCTAGATTTTTCAAGAATTCTATGACGATAAGTATATCCTACTAGAAGCCTCAAGAAATTATGATCGTTGATTGTGAGTCATCGATCTAAACTCTTAAGCGAGTTTGGTTCTAAACCAAATCATTATCACAAAATTATCAAACCGTGTTCCGAGAGTTTAATTAGTATTCTTATTCATGTCAAGACGACAACAAATGATAAGACAAAAATGTATCGAATTTAGAATCAAATACGTAAGTTTTGAGATATTATGAAGACAAAATCAGAGGATCTCGATGAGTTCCTAGTACCCTATTCCTATCATTGGAGAGACCTAATAATGCATAAAGTATTGAGAAAACGCAGTTATAAGAACAACCCAAGAAGGGTGAAAAAGCTTATGAAAGAAACAAGAAAAGACCAAAGAAAAAGTTAGATGATAAAAATGCAGTGAATAGCTCCACTATAAGGCCATGGACTTAAGTATATGGATGTATATAGAAAAGAAACATTTTTGTCAAGAATTCGAATCTTAACCACATAGATATTTAGAAAGTCCGTAACCTTTTCTTAGTATATATAGTAATGTTTCTGTGTGGAAAACATTCTACACATAAGTAACCAGCTAGTTAGTACTACTATGTTGAAAATAGTACGAAGGTACTCGTGCAGACAACCTTCAGATATTATAAAGACCCAAATAATCTTATGCAGTTTCTATAGTTAAACGCCCAAGAGGCGGAGGTAAAGGTCAAGGTTCTAGAAAAATAGATAAAAGACATGAAGTTAATTGAGAAGTAACCCCACCCTCCCACCACCTGAACACAAAATCGAGGAATTTTTTTTTTTTGACAAAACTCACTCGTTTTCAACATAATGGAAAATCCAGTGAAAACAGAAGTTTGAGTTCGAGCCCTATAACGCATCTTTAACTTTATGTGTTGTAAGCATCAGGAACGCATGACTTGCGCCTCGTTCCAACTAATGGGATCAGTAGATTTCTGGGGGAAAGCACGCAGAAAGGCTATGACCCCCGAACAATTAGTAAACTTGAACTGAGAAAACTTTAAGGCAGAAATATACGACAAATATATTCCTAAGAGCTATTATAAGAAGAAGGAGATAAAATTTTACAATCTGAAGCAATGAAGGATGATTGTGACAGAATACGATGAAGTGTTATGTGATATGGCACAATATGCGCCAATAAAAGTAGACATGTACGAGAAGATGGCTTAAAATTTTTGTGTTTGTCTGAGACACGAAATTAGGATGACATTGGCAAGCCACGACGGATTATCTTGTACTAAATCCCTCAACCAAGCTCTTGACATTGAGACTGACATGCTAGGAGAAAAACATACACCTACTGCAATTCCGATGTCCGACCAAACGCGATCTCAAGGTTTTAAGGAAAAGAGGAAATGGGAGGATAACCAGAATTACTCCACTGCGAAGGAACCATGGGAATGACAAGCACGTTCCCAAAACTTTGGGAAGCAGAACCCGACTGTCCATAAGGGGAACTTTCCACAAAAGTTTCCTACTTGTCCCAAGTGTAAGAAGATGCATGGTGGAATATGCAAAGCAGACATCGACGGGTGCTTTGTATGTGGCCAGAAGGAGGCACTTTGCCAACTATTTCCCTACTAGACAACAAAGAATAAGCGGGAGGTCTAACCAGACATCGCTGAATCAGCATGTCCGAGCAATTCAGGCTAAACCACAATTACATAAGCAAACTCAGCAGTTACCGCTACCCCCACTGCTACCGCCTTAGTACCAACAACGCATACATTAGAAACAGCCACGACAGGCCAAGTTTATGCAATGAAACAGAAACAGCCTAAAGGAAATCAGAGAAACCTGACAGGTATGGGAACCCTCCTCAGCACATCAATAATTATTTTAATTGATATTGGAGCGTCCCATTCTTTCATTGCTAAAGCATGAGTAGAGAACTTGAGACTGGAACTAGAACCCGTAGAGACAACTATGATAGTTTCTTCACCTTTGGGAGGAACTACGACGCTCACACATTCTTGCTCCAACCTAAGCTTGGATTTAGGATCACTTAGGGTTTTAGCAAACAACCTTAATGTAATCTCAATGAACGACGTGGACATAATCTTAGGAATAGATTGGCTAGCCGAAAACTATGCCACGATCCTTTGCAACAAGAGACAAATATCTTTCAAAACCCCAAGAACATAACCCACAAGCTTCCACGGGATTACTATGAACCGGAAGAAGGCAGTTATCTCAGCACTACAAGCTACGAAGCTAGTAAGAAAAGGAGGTTCAGCATACTTGGTTTACTTGAAGGAAGAAGTAAAAGAAGAAAGGAAGCTGGAAAATGTAGCCATTGTACGGGAATATCCAGATGTATTTCCAGACGAACTACCAGGATTTCCACCAGATAGACAATTAGAGTTCACAATAGACCTAGAACCAGGATCAACTCCAATATCCAAGGTACCTTATAGGATGACCCTAAAGAGTTAGAAGAACTCAAGATACAACTTTAGGAACTGTTGGACTTAGGTTTCATCAGACCTAGTGTATCACCTTGGAGAGCACCTGTGCTTTTAGTCAAGAAGAAAGATTGAACCCTGAGGATGTGACTACAGAGGCTTGAACAAGTTGACCCTCAAGAACCGATATCCCTTAACCAGGATTGACGACTTGTTTGATCAACTTAAAGGAGCATGTGTCCTCTCAAAGATAGATTGAGATCAGGATACCACCAACTGAAAATCCGACAGGAAGATGTTCCTAAGACTGCTTCCCGAACCCGGTATGGTCACTATGAGTTCATAGTGATGCCGTTCGGATTAACCAATGCACCCGCAATATTCATGGACCTGATGAATCGTGTGTTCCACTCATACCTCGACAAGTTTGTCTTGGTCTTTATAGATGATGTTCTTATCTACTCGAAGAGTGAAGAAGAACATGAGAAACACCTAAGAATCACCTTAGAAACCCTCAGAAACGAAAAGTTCTATACTAAATTCAGTAAGTGTGAATTTTGACTTAGTGAAGTAAATTTTCTCGGACACATTGTGTCATCTGGAGGAATCAAGGTAGACCCCATCAAGATAGAAGCTGTACGAGAATGGAAGTCACCAATGACTCCTAATGAAATCAGGATTTTCTTAGGATTAGCTGGATACTGTAAGAGATTCATCGAAGGATTCTCCAAGATAGCACGGCCAATGACACAACAACTACGAAAGGGAATAAAGTTTAAGTGGTCTCCGGAATGTGAATCCAGTTTTCAACTTTTGAAAGAGAAGTTGACTACCGCCCCGAGACTGGCAGTTCCAGAACCCAACAAGAAGTATGTAGTCTACACGGATGCATCTAAGAATGGATTAGGTTGCGTCTTGATGCAAGAAGGAAAAGTCATAACATATGCATCACGACAACTAAGACCGCACGAACTGAATTACCCAACTCATGATCTGGAGTTAGCTGCCGTTGTGCATGCTCTGAAAATTTGGAGACACCACCTCTATGGAGTTC
>JAPKLX010000601.1:54418-71918 GCA_026898415.1 Leonotis leonurus | reverse complement strand
AATTTTGGCCCCCAGGCGCGGACGACCCTAGGGGTGTGCCACTCCCGTCCTAGGCGTGTGCCACTCTATGTGCGTACCATTCCCGATCTAGGGGTCTGCCACTCCCGGACTATCCGTGCCACTCTAGGCATGTGTCACTCCCGGCCTAGGCGTCTTCCACTCCCGGCGTCGACGTGTGCGGCTCTCGTGTATTTGACGCTGGACGCGCAAAATCCCCAGGCGTGTCTAGGCCCAAGTCACGCGGGTCCCGATCTAGGTGGCGCACGTCACACTCCACATTCCAAATATTGTTATAAAGAAAACATTGAAATAGTACACTTAAAAATTTCACATCTACCATAATCAAGTTAAACTTGCCTTTTTCAGAACACGACCGACTGGATCATGAAATTGAAGTCAGGAGATGGAAAGCCCTGCAATTCGTTCCGAAAAAGGTTGCCAAAACGGCCTTGAAAAGCGCGTCAGAAAATACGGCGGCGGCCGTTGTTTGCTAAAAACTGAAATTAAAGATGAAAGACGGAGTCTTTTCAAAAATATGCATGTGCTGCTCCTGGGCCTGGGCGTGTGCCACTCTAAGCGTGTTCCTCTACCGAGCATGGGCATGTGCCAGTCTAGGCATGTTCCTCTACCAGGCATGGGCATGTGCCACTCCAGGCGTGATCCTCTATCGGCGTGTGCCACTCTATCTAGGCGTGTTCCTCTATCGGGCATGGGCGTGTGCCACTCTAAGCGTGTGATGCTCCTGGGTCTAGTCAAGTGCCCGGGGTATGGCCTGTGCCGCTCTAGGCCTAGGCATACAACGTCACAAGTCCTTACTTGAGTCTCGCCAGTCAAGGCCTTGGCATCGCACATCACGATCCACAGTTCGAAAATTGTTATAAAACACATTACAAAAAAAAATAGCAAAAAAAAGGAAAATTTTGATCAAAATTCGCACCTGTAAGCACAAAAAAAAGAGAAAAAAAATTGATCAAAATTTGCACATATAAGGGCATTGATACCCTGACCTTCCAATACCAAGGCAACACATTGGGCCATTGAGCTGTCAAGATTAATTTGAAAAATTAAGATTAAAAATATGTACTTGTTCCTAAATTTTGCAAGTCAAACTTGCCTTTTTAGAAAAAGACTGACGGGAAAATGAAATTGAAGTCGGGAGATCGACATCCCAAATTTTTGAAAAAATTGTCCCTAAAAGTCTCTGGAAATCGCGTCCGAAAACACGTCGGCGGTTGTCGTTTGCCTAAAAAGTGAAATTAAACTCAAAAGGAGGGGCTTTTTCGAAAATTGGGCGGGCAAAAGCTCCTATGGATATTTCGGGTGCATAGATCTTTTCGAGATACACAAAATTAAAAAAAAAATCGCCTCGATCGGATGTCTGGATCAAAAGTTATGTTCGTTTGAAGTTTTGGCATTTTTCAACGCGCGCCGTTTTGGAGATTTTAGAAAATTCTGCTTTTGGGGGTTTAGAAACAATTGGGGCTTTTTGGTCCGGCTGAAAGCCGGGCGAGTCTGGACTCGAACAAAAAAACGGTGATAAAAAATATCGAGTTTTGAGAGAGTTATGAATTTTTGAACGAAATGTGGCAGAATTGATATGAGGTTATGCGGAGACTAATCAGCCTTGGGAATTTGGAGTGAAACCGTCAGTTTCTATGAAAGATATGTTTGTAATGTGTGCGAGCGAGTGCTTGTGTTCCATACCGTTGGAAAGCCTACGTGGTCTATTTTCCATCCACAGAGTCCGATCGAAAAAACATGAAGTTTGGATACGTTGCTATGAAATCCGAGAAAAAAAGCACCTCATAGAGACCAACCTAGACCAAGTCAAGGACAGAGAAATTTTTGCCGTCATTTTACATAATCTGTTTGCTGCTGAATCCGTCTGCTTCCCCTAATAAACTGGTTTAATTGGTTTGGAATGAGGGGATGTACCATATACCGTTGGAAATCCTATGGAATCTAGTTTCCAAAAAAAAATACTTCACTCGAAAATAACAAGTTTGGAGAGAGTTACGGTGCTACGAACGAAGGTTGCCGGACTGAAACTTGATAACGTAAAACAGCCAACTTCACTGATTTAACTGTGTTTATTGGTCAAGTGAAATGGTCTTTTTCATATACCAATGGAAATCTTATTGAGTCTAGTTTCCACACAAAAAAACGGTGCTCGAAAATATTGAGTTTGGAGAGAGTTATGATGATCCGAACGAAGGCTGCCGGACTGCAATAGAATTACGCGAATTTGAATAGATCTTCAACCTTTTCATCTTGTTTTCAACTCTTCACATCCAAATTCATTGTTCACTACTCTTAAGGCACCTATTATGATTATAGTAGTAGGATTTCACCATTTTCATACTTATGTCTGTAACCTACACATCTAAAACATGATTCATGCCGCAAGAGCATAGAGATTCATAATTTTTGAGGAAAATGAAGGGTAATCAAGTATTTTGGCATCCAAATTCATTGCTCATTGAAAAATAATCAAGATTTATACATTAATATTATTATTTACTATTATATATCTATATGCGTGTGGCAAACCCCTAACTTTCAATTTCTGGATTTAAGATTCATTTTCAAACTATTTTTATTTTCGATACACATTTCATATATATATGTGTGTGGTTTATATATATTCCTTACTTCATATATAGTAATTTATTAATTTGGATTATTCAAAGTTGTATGTGTATAAGTGTGTTTCCTTTGGTACATTAATTTTCTTTCTCCAAGATATGTTATTTGAGAACAATTTTTTGTTCTTATATTTTATTTAAGAACTAAAACAAACAACAATTTTATGTCTCGTGACTTAATCATCTTATTTGATGTCATAATCATCACTTTCATGGGCTCGTCTCATCAGAGTAGCATAGGAAGCAGGGGGAAGTCCAGCCACATTACTGGGCAACCACCACCACCAAAAACAACCGATCCAACCTACAATCAATGGGAGGAAACAGACCTATCCGTTTTCTCATGGCTAATTCAGAATATGGAGGGAAGATTAGTGACTAACTTCGCGCAACATCAAACCGCCAAGGCCGTGTGGTATAGTCTAGCAATCACATACGGAAGTGGAGTAGATCCGTTTCAAATCTACGATTTGGAGGTAAAAGCTAATAAAGTCAGTCAAGGGCAACTTACATTGGAGGATTATTGGAATGAACTACAAGCCATATGGCTCAACATTGATCGAAGAGAGCCGAACCCTCTCGGCTGCTGCGAGGAATGGATTAATAAGTATCGAAAGTTAATCTTAAATCGCCAGCTATATCAATTCCTCTACGAATTAGATACCAAATATGATGATATTCGGCGGGATATTCTTAAAGAAATCCTAATTCCCTCAGCCGAATCGACCTTCTCAAAGGTGAGAAGGGAGGCTGCCCTGCTACAGATCCTTCAATCGGTGACCAATCCCAGATATTCAAATGCCACACCATCGGGAGGAATAGGAGCCAGACTCGCCGCCAGACAGTCTCTGTCGAACGCACACCCAAAGAACACCATCAATCGCTCCGGAAACCCGTCATCACGGAAAAGGGAGGATAAATCGAAGCTCTATTGCACCCATTTTGGTATGAAAAAACAAACCAAGGAAATGTGTTTCCAACTTATCGGTTACCCAGATTGGTGGGAGGATAATCATAAAACTCAACCGGCAAAAGGGAAGATGACAATTGGCGTTGATAGCCAGGGGGTGACCAGATCGGCGATGGCTGAAGGCGGCGGACGGGTAACTACAAGAGGAGCAGTAGATGCCACTTCTATGGGGAAGAAGATAAAAGATGAAGACACTTCAGGTATATGAAGATCATATGGGTTTAGTGGTTTGCAACTAAAACCCCATTCTTCTTGCTATTTACAAAATAAACCCCATATATCCTCTGCATGTCAAGCCTTATGTGATAAAATAGATAGGGATAAGGGGTGGATTTTTGATTGTGGGGCCACCGATACAATGACTTTTGATAAATCTGATATAATTGAGTCATCAAAATCTTTTCGAACACATGTTCAAACTGCCAATGGTGATTTGACTCAGGTCGAGGGAGCCGGAATTATATAAATTTCTCCTACTTTACGGCTTTCCAATTGTCTATATGTTCCGTCTCTTTCTCATAAGATCATGTCTATTAGCCACGTTACAAAAGAACTCAATTGTACCATGATGATGCACCCTCTTTTTTGTTTCCTTCAGGATATCAAGACAGGGAAGATCATTAGGCGTGGCACTGAGCGGAATGGATTGTACTATGTGGATGAGATAGCTCAACAAGGCAAGGTGATGCTGGCTCACGGAACTACAGACCGGGAAGCCTGGCTCTGGCATCAACGATTAGGGCATCCTTCCACGGATTATCTTAAGATTATATTTCTTAAATCAGTAAAAAATAAAATGCTATCTTGTGAAACTTGTGTTTTGGCTAAATTAGGGCACACTCTTGCCGCTATACCTCTCGCCCTTACTCTTCAATCTCGGATTTTTGGTTGCGATTTTTGGTTGCTCTGTATTTGTTCATATTCCTAAACATGAACGAACTAAACTCTCTCCTTGTGCTATTAAGTGTGCATTTGTTGGTTATTGTGTGCATCAAAAAGCATATAGGTGTTACAATCCCAAAACCCGTCAAGTCATAACCACCATGAACCGCAATTTTCTTGAAACATAATACTTTTATGATAACCACCTTAACAATCAGGGGGAGAGTAGTGAGATCTAATTGCTAAGTTGGTTACCAATGCCAAGTCCGGAAGCGGATTCAACAGAAAAAGTTAGCTTTGCCACCGAGCCAATCTCATCTACCTCAGAACAATCTAATCCGCTGCCTGAGCTCATATCTCCTCTGCTGCTGATATTCGAGGTAAGGGATTTTGAACCTACCAATATTGCTTCTAAGCCTTCTGATTATATCATTGAAGACGAGCATGAAGAGAACACGGTGGATGGTGATACTGGGAGATATGTGCTACCCCCCAGGAGTAATCGAGGTGTTCCTCTTAAATGATATACCCCAGAGAAAATTGTGCGAAATACTCGATACTCTGTTGGGAATTTCGCTAAGGGAAATTTGTCTAGAAGAGCCACAGCTTATGAAGCAGCTTTATATGAAGAAGAGATTCCCCAAACAGCAGAATAGGCTCTAAAAATCGAACATTGGAGAAATGCCATGAAGAAAGAGATAAATGCATTAGATCGAAATTATACATGGGAGAAGTGCAAGTTGACAAAGGGAAAAAAGCCCGTAGGATGCAGATGGGTTTTCACAATCAAACGAAAACCAGACGGGTCTATTGAAAGGTACAAAGCTTGGCTTGTTGCAAAAGGATACACACAGACATACGGGATAGATTATGCAGAGACCTTCTCACCGGTGGCAAAAATGAACACTGTTAGAGCTCTTCTCTCTATTATTGCCAATAAGGATTGGGATCTTCATCAGTTTGATGTTACTAATGCTTTTCTTCATGGGGAATTAGAGAAAGAAAGAGAGGTCTACATGGAAGCACCTCAGGGATTCTCAAATGATTTTGAAGATGGTGAAGTTTGCCGATTGAAGAAAACTCTATATGGGCTTAAACAATCTTCTAGGGCTTGGTTCGGGAGATTTACCACAGCTATGAAAAAATTTGTGTATCAGCAGAGCAATTCAGATCACACTTTATTTTTAAAAAAATGAGATAATCTGATTTCCTGTTTGGTTATTTATGTAGATGACATGATCATAACAGGAGATGATTCAGAAGAAATCCAAAAGTTAAAAGAAAATCTATTCAAAGAGTTTGAAATGAAGGATTTGGGAAAACTAAAGTACTTCCTCGGAATTGAAGTACTCAGATCAAAGAAAGGAACTTTCATCAACCAAAAGAAAGTATACTCTAGATATACTTGTCGAGGTAGGAATGTGAGATTGCAAGCCAGCGGAAACACCCATCGCTATGAATCACAGACTACAAATTGTGGAAGGAGCCGAGCTAGCAGATTGAGGGCAGTATCAGCGTCTGGTAGGGAAACTTATTTACCTTTCTCATACCCAACCTGATATTGCTTATGCCGTTGGTGTTGTGAGTCAATTTATGCACCAACCACAAGCTGGTCTCTTAGAAGCTGCGCTCAGAATTGTGAGATATTTGAAGAAAACTTTTGACTATGGGTTGTTGTTCGAAAAGACTGGACATCTTGAGATACAAGCCTACACTGATGTTGATTGGGCTGGAAATCCAGTAGATAGAAAGTCCACATCTGGATACTTTGCTCTTATTGGAGGAAATCTTGTCTCATGCAAAAGTAAAAAAACAAAAGGTAGTGGCTCTCTCAAGTGCAGAAGCGGAGTTTAGAGGAATCAAGAATGGTCTAACTGAAATACTTTGGTTAAGAAGACTATTAATGGAACTGGGCCTCCATTCAACAAAGATATGCCAGATGTTCTGCGACAACAAAGCTGCCATAAGTATATCAGAGAAACCGGTACAACATGACATAATGAAACATGTCGAAGTTGATAGGCATTTTATCAAAGAAAAGATCGAAAGTGGTATTGTGGCATTACCCTTTATACGTTCTGAAGACCAACTCGCCGATATCCTAACCAAAGCCGTAAACTCCAAGAGTTTTGCAAAAGTTCTCAACAAGTTGAGCATCGAAAATCCCGTTACTCAACTTGAGGGAGAGTGTTGAAAGGAAATAATCAATTAGCAAGATTTAAGGATCAATCTTTCACTCAAGATCCTTGATTTATTCTTTCCTACCTTATTACTTTCCTTGTACATCATTCTCCCACCGTATAAAAGGGTTCTTGTAATTCACAATAAAAGCAAGTAATACAATATGATTTCACAACCTCTAAATATCTCTTCTTCTATTATCTATACCATGTTCTAACAGTCTAGGGATGATGTTATTGCTAAATCCTAGGCAGCGATGCGCAACCGGTTGTCTGAGCCCCAGGGACCAGGGACTAGTCCAATCAAGCATAGGGGAGGGTCAAAGTCCATCATGTAACGAGCTGAGGAATAGGTAATTTCAAATCATAATTTCAAACATGTTTTATAGTTTTAATTCATATACACATGTTTCAATAACACAACCCGATTCGTATGTCATGCACAGGCTGTTGAGAGGGGAGTACAGTCGATAGACTGCATATTCGACTCCTTCCTCAATGAGCATCGGTATGCAGGCAGGACGTACACCGATGCGAAATCGGAGGCGATAACGGTAAGTCTTAATTTCAAAGTAATATATATAGTTTATAATTGCAACCATTATAATATGTTATTAACAAATGTTCATTTCTTGTTTACATGCAAACTGAGGTGTTTGCCCGTGTTGACGCGGAATGGGCCCAGCTGCCTGAGGGGGACCATGATGCGGTGGACACCAACGAGCTATACTTGGAGGTTCTTGGCGTCCCAGACAAGAAGAAGAGGTTGTTCGGTACGGGAGGCGCAGGGAAGGCGTTGAGAGCCTCCAGGTTCAGTGGGTCGTCGTCCGCCTCACGAGCCACCAGGAGCGAGGTTGAAGACCTGCGGCGTCGAGTCGAGGAGCAGGATCGCGAGCAACAGGAGTACATTACCGAGCAGCGGAGATTGGCTGACTAGATGGCGCTCGTGCAGACTCAGTACGCTCAGATGGTGCAGTGGATGCAGTCTCAGCAGCAGGGAGGAGCAAGTGGTCCCTCATTTCCCCTGTTTCCCCCTGCCGATTATGATTCCTAGACTGTATTTGTACGGTTGCTACATATATACTATTGTTTTGTATTTCAACATTTATAACATCTTTGGTTATATTAAATTTCAAATTTCAATCGATTTCGTAAATTTTAAATCGTTGAATATTCTATTTTATTTGTATTGTTTGTTGTGACAGGTTATATGTTACTGGTATTACAAAAATAATAAATAAAAAATAAAAAATATTAAACCTAACGACGGACTATAAATCCATCATTAGGTCAACAGTCAAAGGCTGATGAAGGATTTACAATTCGTCGTTAACCCTCCGGCGCCGTCGACGTTCACTGGGGGAAACCTAACGATGGAAGTATATTCCGTCGTCCACAAGCCTAACGACGAAAAAAATAGAAATGGAATATTTCATCGTCAGTCCGTCGTTAAGCCTCACGGACAACGGATTTTCAGGCCTGACGGCGGAATATTCCTTCGCCTGTAGCCATTTTTTTGTTGTGGTCATCCCTACTTTTGACTCACCAACAATATAATTTTTAATACATATAACATTAATTATTTGAATTGATCAAATAAATATTCATGATTTTATTTGGTCAAATAATTAATTTTTATCAAAAAAAAAAGTCAATTTTTTAAATTACAACATAAAGTGATTATATATCAATAAATTTTTCACAAGATAAGTCTTCATTTAACACTTAAAATTTGCAATGATATAATTTTGAAATAACACAAATTTGCAATTATGTTAATAAATTGTAACATAACATGATTTTTCTTCAACAATATCTACATTAGATAAATTATTGAGAATAAGATTTATTTCTAATATTTTGTCAATTTATATTACCTCTAAATAGGAGAAATATGTCAAAATAGTCATTTTAATAATAAAAAAAATCCAATTTAACCACCTAAAATATTATTATAAAATATTGGTCATTCTGTATTATATAAGAATTATATAAAAAAAAAACAATTATGAGTACCCTCAAACCCACCACTCATCACCTTTTGGATATCCATCATCCCGCCACTTGTAAATATTTAAAAGATATTATATAATATTAATATTTAAAAGATATTATATATAATTTTAAGAAATAATTTACATATTTTTAGAAAAATATAAAAATGATTAATATTAGGTGGGTGGGTGAGTATTTAACAGGCATTTTGATGGATATTTCATAGGTATATCGTGACTAATTTTTGTGAGTAAGAATAATCTATATATATATATATATATATATATACTAGGTATTGCACCCGTGCTATTCACGAGATTATTTATTTATAAATAATTTATGTATAGAGATATTTAAAGAAATCAAAAATATTGTAATCCGATTTTATTCGGTGGTTTTAGAATCGTAATCGATAGTCATATTCTCAATTGTGACTATGTTGAGGACAATTCGATTATAGTTTCAAAATTTGAAAACCGTGATCAACAATTTGAAATAATAACTTCGATTTATTTTACCTTATTCAATTTATTTCTTATTTTATAAAGGGTAATTTTTTATTAATTCATAACAATGCATTAAAATTAACAAATAAGAGGATATTAAATAACTATTTTAACATGTGTGTATATTGATAAAAATTCATAATACATATATTTGAAGTCATTATTATTTGTAGTAAGATTTTGTTGTGAAATTTTAATTTTGTTATGTAATAATAAATATTTTACATAATTTTATTTAACAACGAATTAATAATTTGAAGTCAACTACAAAGTTATCATTAAAAATTGATTTTCAATTTTAGTACAAATTCGTGTATTAGTTATTGTTTAAAAAATTATTTTAATATATTAAATTATATTAATCTTAAATATAATTTTGATCAAATAAGTTATCACAACATATAGTACCACATTGTTATATATATTTCATATATCACAACTATATTAATAATTATATATTAATTAATTTTAATAATATATGTATTTTAATTTTAGGATGCAAAGGTTATAGGAGAGAGAAAATAAAAGTATTTATTTGTTTAAATTTTAAAAACTATATAATTTAATATATGTAATATTTATATAATTTTGGCCAATAACGTTAAAATTATCAGCAAATAAAGGTAGTAAATTAATAAAGTTGAAATTATTTAATTCAATATATTTAATATTTATATATAACTTGTACCGTGTAAATTAATAGAGCTCCTAAATGGAATGATCATTTGTATTTCACTCTATGTTTTACTATTAAATTTAGCATTTAATTAATATTTATAATAATACATTATGATTAATATTTTTTGAAAAACTATATCCTTCCGTCCCACTTATTTAAATTCATTTATTTTTTACACTCATTTCAATATTTAGTTATAATAACCTTTGAAGAATATGGTTTGTGCTTTAAAATTTGCTAAATAAATAAATGTGTCCAAATAAGTGAGACGGAGTCGATATATGTTAGTGTTGAATTTATCAATTATACAAATTGATTATAATTATTAGTATTAAATATAAAATTAATTATAAACCCTGATCAAATAGGACAAGTTTTTAGTACTAAATAAAAGATTGAACTTACATATAAGAAAACAAAATTAAGAAAACATATTAGATAACATTGAAATTTTATAGTAAAAATAGAATGGGACACTATATCTAATTCACCTTTTCTGCATAGTATTAAAATATATTATAAAGATTATTCACCTTCATAATTAGGAACATTATATATATATATATAATTATTTTCAATTTATTAATATATTATAATTTTTTATATTAAATTTATATTTTATATAATATATATCAAATTAAAGGTATTGTCAAGATCTTTAATTTAATATGCATAATATTGCAAATATTTTTACGAACACAATAAAATAATTTTAGGAGAAAAGTGTTATAGGAGAGAGAAAATAAACCATAAAGTTTATAAAATTTAAAAATTAATTTATTCATAATACGTAAGCTAACCCTAAAGTAAACAATAAAATAAACCGTAAACCCTAAACCCTAAAATAAATTTTAAAACCTAAACCAAATTCAGTTTGTACATGTTGTTATGAATTATTTAATATTTAACTTATCTTGTTGCTCTATTAGCTCACAATATAGCCTTTGTAATTAAAGGTACTGAGATCAAATCCTAATAATGTCAATTTTTTTAATTTAATACTCCCTTCATCCTTTATTGGGACGTGCCAATAGAGCATGAATACTAAGGGAATAGTAAAAATTATCCCTTAAAAAAGGTGTGGATCCTACCACCTTTATCACTCTTACACTACTTTATACACTCTTCTTAATAACCGTGCCGGAAAAAAAGGTGTCATGCTTAGTGGGACGAATGGAGTACTAAAAACTTGTCCTATTTGACAAGGGTATATAATTGTTTTTAATATTTAATAGTAATAATTATAATCAATTTGTATAATTGATAAATTCAAAACTAACATATATTGACTTTGTCCCACTTAATTATACACATTTTTCTTTTTGAGTTGTCTCACTTATTTTGACACATTTATTTATTTAGCAAATTTTAAAGCACAAATCATGTTCTTCAAAAGCTATTACAACTAAATATTGATATCAGTATCAAAAGTAAATGAATTCAAATAAGTGGGACAGAAGGAGTATAGTTTTTCACAAAATATTAGTTTTAATGTATTATTATAAATATTAATTAAATGTTAAATTTAATAGTGAAATGTAGAATGAAATACAAATAGTCATTCCATTTAGGAGCTCTATTAATTTAGACGGTACAAGTTATATATATATATATTAAACATATTGTATTAAATAATTTTAACTTTATTAATTTAGTAATTTTATTTGTAGATAATTTTAACGTTATTGGTAAAAAAAAATATAAATATTAAATATATTAAATTATATAATTTTTAAAATTTAAAAATAACTACTTTTATTTTCTCTCTCCTCTAACATTTGCTTCCTAAAATTATTTTATTCACCAATTCACAAAAATATTTATAATATACATCTAATTTTAAAGATCTTGAAAAGATAATTAATTTGATATAAAATAAAATAAATTTAATATATAAAAGTTATAATAAGTTAATAAATTGAAAATAATTATATATATATATACATATAATTTGGTTTATAAAATGTTTCTATATGGATCACTTATATTTATATTTATATTTTTTTATTTTCTTTTTTCCTTTAGATATTTAATATTTTTTATTATGTAATTTTTTATATAAATATTAATTATGAAAAAATTAATTTATTTTACTAATTCATATATCATATAAAATTAAAATAAATATGTTACTAAAATTAATTAATACAATTATTAATATAGTTGTGATATATGAAAAATATATAACAATGTTGTATATGTTGTGATAACTAATTTGATCAAAAATATATTTAAGATTAATATAATTTAATATATTAAAATAAATTTTTAAACAATAACTATTACACGAATTTGTACTAAAATTGAAAATCAATTTTTGAATGATAACTTTGTAGTTGACTTCAAATTATTAATTCGTTGTTGCATAAAATTATGTCAAATATTCATAATACTAACACTCCTCAAAAGAAGATGAACAAGCTGAAAAGGAACAGATACTCATACAAGACTACTAGGTTCATTGATGAACAAGGAAGACAAATTACAACTTATGAATATATTTCTTGTGTTAACTATATCTGGGTTCCAAAAGGAACATATATTACTAAAAAAGAACACGTGTCTAGATGGGTTGCTAAGTCTATATAATTACAGGTTAGAAGAAGCTCAAGAAGAAGTCAAGCTCCAAGAGGATCGATATGGATAATAGACAGTGGATGTTCAAAGCATATGACGTGTGACAAAAGTATTCTATCAGATTATGATGAACAAGAAGGACCACAGGTTACCTTTGGATGTAACCCAAAAGGATACACCAGAGGATACGGTAACATCAAAATTGGTAAAACCACTGTTACGAATGTTTCATATGTTGAGGGTCTAAGTCATAATTTATTTTTAGTCAGTCAGTTTTGCTCTAATAGTAATAGTATTGTTTTTTATGTTAATAACTATTTTGTGAAGAATAAGGAAGGAGATGAAACTCTTCTTAAAATTGCAAGACATGTTATATATCATTCAATGGACAAATCCGAACGATACATGCTTGGTAACCAAGTCAATCTCTGAAACAAGATGGTTATGGCATAAGAAACTTAGCCATCTGAATTTCAAATCTATCAACAAGATGAAATTGGTTGAAGGACCACCAGACCAAGTGTATGATAAAGATCATATATGCGAAGCTTGCCAAGTTGGGAAGCAGACCAAGTCATCATTCTCAAACAAGGCAGCACACTCATCAAGCAGAATTCTAGAACTTCTGCATTTGGACTTATTTGGCCTTATAACGCCATTAAGTATCACCGGTAGAAAGTATGCTTTAGTTATTATTGATGATTACTCAAGATTCACTTGGGTTGTGTTTTTGTTTAAGAAAAAAGAAACTGTGGAGAAGCTACCAGATCTACTAAATAAGATCACTCGACAAAGGAAACCTCCATCATGAAAATCAGAACAGATCGTGGTACAAAATTCTTAAATCAGAATGTTGAAGACTATTGTAATAAGATGGGAATCACTCATCAAATGTCAGTTGCAAGAACGCCTCAATAGAACGGAGTAGTAGGAAGGCGTAACAACTCAGTAAAAGAAGCAACACGCACAATGCTAAACGAGACCAACTTACCAAAGAAGTTTGGGGCTGAAGTCATAAACACCGCATGTTACACCCAGAACATATCGACAATCATTATTCGACAGGGAAAAAATCCATATGAACTATGGAACAACAGGAAACCTCGACTCAAATATTACCGTGCTTTTGGTTGTATGTGTTACATCCATAATAATGGGAAATCTCAGTTGAAAACCTTTGATAGCAAAGCTGATCCTGTAATAGTTTTAGGATATTCTGATGTTAGCAAAGCTTATCGGGTCTACAACAAAAAGACTCATATTTTGGAAGTAACACCTCTATTGTTTTTGATGAAACTATTCTTGAATGCAGGATTACAAGTGAAGAACAGGCTCAAAAGAAGACTACAAATCTTAGAAACTCAAAAGATCAATTACTTGAAGATGTTCTGATCTGGAGTTCAAAATAGGAAGAAGAAGAACCTGATATTCAACCTTTTGCAGAGACCAGCTTGCAGCAAGGGGGAACAGAACAAGTCAGAACATAAAGCTCGGGAGATAACTCGCCTGATCTGAACAGACCATAACATGTTGAAACCAGTGAACATGTGCAACATCAACAAGAAGCATTAATGAGGTCGAGATCACGTCAAATGCCAATCTGGATAATTCAATGGAAAATTCATTTCAAGCATCTACACAGCATACCCAGAATTTGAGGCCCCAGAGGATGAACCTAAACCTGAAATATCAAAAGAGAAGATGTCTAAACGCAGAACATAGATTCAAGATCATCCACCAGAACTGATTGTTGGGAACCACATAGATCGTGTACGGACAAGGAGAATGCATAGAGAAAGTGCCCTACTTAGTTGTTACCTCTCTCATGTTGAACCTGCCGATGTCTTTGAGGCACTACAAGATGCAGATTGGATAGTGGTTATGCAAGAGGAATTGAACGAGTTTAAGAGGAACCAGGTTTGGTACCTGGTAGATCGTCCTAAATACCAAGGGGTTATTGGTGTGAAATGGATATTTAAGAACAAACGAGAGGAGAACAGTGAAGTAGTAAGAAGAGTGATTATACAAAATAGCCAAAAATGATTGTAAAAGACAAATAATAGCCACCAACAAAAAAATATTTAAATTCTAGCCATTTACAAATTTCTTGTACTAAAATACCCTTATAATTACATTTCACACTTTTGAGTATAAATAGTATGAATTCTATCGAATCATAGTATTCATACGTAATACTTAATTTAATTAAACTGTATATGCAAATGAGTCGTATTAATGAATATTATTCATACATTTCATAACATTCGTACCATTCATACAATTAAATTTAAGTACAACGGTATTTATGATAGTTCACATCCAAAATAGCTTGAATTTAAATAGTTTTATGTTTGTGGCTATTATTTGTCTTTTACAATCTTTTTTGGCTAGTTTGTATAACTAACACTAGTAAGAAATAAGGTCAGATTAGTTGCAAAAGGATAAATTTGCAAGAAGGAATAGATTTCGACGAGATATTTGCCTCAGTTGCTCGACTAGAAGTTATCAGACTATTTTTGGCTTATGCTGCATACAAACGCTTCAAAGTTTACCAGATGGATTTCAAAAGTGCATTCTTGAACAGTATATTGGAAGAAGAAGTATATGTGGAAAAACCACCTAGATTTGAAGAAGGAGATCCAAACCAGATTGTATACAGATTAGCCAAAACTGTCTACGGGTTAAAGCAATCTCCCAAAGCTTGGTATGAAACATTGTCAACCTTTCTACTAGAGTCTGGATTCAGAAGAGACTCAGTTGATAAGACACTATTCATCATCAAAGTCAAAAAAACATATCCTTCTAGTAAAGATATATGTTGATGATATTATTTTTGGCTCTCAATCTGTTTATTTATGTGACAAGTTTGTTGATCTGATGAAGAATAAATGTCAAATGTCCATGATGGGCGAGATTAATTTTTTTCTAGGTTTACAGGTTAAAAAACTATCAGATGGAATTTTCATCAATCAAGCGAAGTACATTCAAGACTTGATTACTAAGTTTGGAGTTAAAGATAACAAGTCTGTCAAGATACCAATGCAGACGAATGGAAAGATTGATCCAGATCCAAAGGAAAAACTTGCCTATGTAACACAGTATAAGGGTATCATAGGTTCTCTTTTGTATCTAACTGCTAGTAGACCCGACATTACTTTTGCAATTGGAGTATGTGCAAGATATGAGGCTAACCCCAAAGAATCTCACATGGAAGCTGCCAACAAGATATTAAGCTATCTCAAAGGAACAACACACATAGATTTATCGTATCCATGTGATGATAATTTTGAATTAACAGGTTATTCAGATTCTCATTATGCAGGATGTAAGCTAGATAGGAAGTCCACTTTGTGAACCTGCCAATTTCTTGGAAACAAGCTGATATCATGTGTAATACCCCGCATTTTTGAATTCCGACATAGGTAGTGAATCCCTCGAAATTTGTCATTATTACGAAACCCTTGGTCTCAAGTATGTATTTAAATTTGATGACGAGTAGCAACTCCGTTATTATTTAACCTAAGATATGTTATTAGTTACTATTATTAATCTTCATTATTACGATACGTACTATTCGTTAATCGATATCATTATACATTAAGACCCATGGTATAATTTTATAATTTGTACAAATGCTTAATTGCTAAAAAAATAAGAAGTATAATTAGTAAGGAGGTGTAATATATATAGTTATATATTTATATAAAGGAAGAAGGTACTATATAAAAATGGGGTTGCTGGGTTCGAACCCGCGCCTAACCCAGGGTGGAGGAACATATGTATATATATATATATATATATACTTAAGACACAATGATGATTAGAATGTTAAAGGAATGAGCGTGCAACTATTTAGATTCCCCATAATCCCCATAATCAGATTTTAGCAAGACATTAGCGTGTAGTTTCAGTAGAAATAGACCAATGAACGGTAAGCCAAAAAACTAGAACAAGCGTGCAACTGTTCATCTTCTCTAAATCATAAATAGCCTGCCACCCCTACTAAACCTAGCCATCAGCGACGCCCCAGCTTCGCCCAATCACCATGCCTGCAAGTCCAACGGATTAAGCAACCGCATCAGCTTAATCGAGAATGAAGGTTTCAGTCTTCTATATAAAGGGGAAGAACTAAGCTTAAACCCACACCCAAATATCACCATACCAAAACGCTGCCGAATTTAGAACTCGAAGAAAAACCAGGAGAAGTGCAGTAACAGCAGTGGTGTGCACGAAAGAGAATATAGAGACATCTTGAGGTAAGAGTTTGAAGCTCTAGCATTTTACGTTCATGCTTCTTAAAACTAGATTTAGGAATGGATTATGCATGCAAGACAGCTTTAGAATGAACCTAGCTTGAACTTTGAACTTAAGAACTGATTTCAAACGTAGAAGCTTGGACCATGAATGTAGGAACTACAGTTGAACTTAGAGAGACATGCTCTTACGAAAGAAAATCATGCTTCTATGTATTGCTTAAATAATGTGGATGAAATCAGATGAATATGGATGAACAACCTACCCTAATCTATAATCTGTATAATAAAAGAAGAATAATTAAGAGAAACTTACCTAATGACTATGGAAGAGGTAGTGCACGGCTGTGGTACAGCCGTGAGCTTCCCGAACGACCTCAAACCAACCCCGAACCAATCCAGAATACACCAACCCAAAACAAGAAAATAATATCTTGACTCCTAGCTAAAGCTTTAATCGAAAGTAGGAGGAGAGAATTAAGATACAATAAAAGAATAAAAGGGCAAGCGCGAGAGCACCTCGAACCAACGGCAGCGAAGTGATAACACTGGAGAAGGTGAAACAGATAGTGAAAATAGAAGGCGAGAAGCAGGTTGTGAGAACAGAAGGTGTGAAGCAGATAGTGAAACCAGAAGGCGAGAAACAGATCGTGAGAACAGAAGGTAGAACAGATAGTGATGTTTACTATCTGTTGGTGAGAACAGATAGTGATGTTTACTATCTGTTGGTACGTGAACCACCTGTCTGGAAGAAATCTGTCTGTTAATGAGAACAGATAGTGAAGATGGGTGAGCATACTATCTGTTGATGAG